>WEZZ01005496.1:1639-20424 GCA_013400585.1 Chloropsis cyanopogon
TCATTGAAACAGGACATACTATATTCCAGCTGAAAGAAGTATGGCATTTATCAAAAAATAATTTGCCGTTTCGAGTATAAAAATAAGATATGTCTTGACCACTGGGTGCCACTATTTTTGCATTTGATACTTTTATTTTGTGGAAATATTTCTAGCAAATTACACTCTTTTGGAACACAGCAGACAGTTTGAGTTGGAAAAATAATCCATGAAAATAAACACGATCTGGCCATTGTCTCTGATTTTTCCTTTGCTACTGGAAAGGAATACAGAAACTGGGAGATGTTAAGTATTTTCAGAGGCTTGAAATAATACAACAATCAGCTCTTCATTATTTATTGATTAGCTTTAAAGTATTGTTACAGAAATGACAATAATTCCTTTCACTCAATTTTTAGGCAATCAAACTGTGTAATTCAGCATTTGTTTATCATACTAACCTGATATGAACCTATGAAATAGTGTCTCATATTCATTATTTTTTGCCATGCACCATGTGCAGCAAAAGTCAATGAAACATACATACTTGTATTCTTTGCTTGTTACTTTTAAATCCAATGTAAAACAATACAGTCAAAGATGTCAACAGCCATTAAAATCATAGTCTGAAGGTATGAAAAATGTTGGCGATTTTAAAAAGTATAGGTAAAATCAGTATTTACCTCCTGTAATATCTTTAAGAGGGAGGAAAGAAAGTTTCTGATCTTTGCGAACACTATTCAGTTTTTTGCCTGTATATAAAAATCTAGACAGGTCTCTACAGCTTAATGCACATATCCATGGATTTTAAGGTCAAAAAGAACTACCATGATTATCTTATCTGACCCACAAAATAACTTAAGCTATTAAATTTCACCTTTCATTCCTGCAATGGGGTAATTATTCTTTCCTGCTATGTAAGCGAATGTTATTGAACCAAATGTGAATTGCTTGCTTTGTCCTTGGAAAGACCCTCTAGAAGAGGTTCTACTATCCTGCTATAAACCAATTCAATTTATTAAATTCATCTGAGTTGCTTGCTTCCTCACAGTGAGATTGCTTCAGTCCTTTATGTTTCTGCCACAGAATATGAGCAAAAGGATTGCCTATATCCCCGAGGAGAAAGAAAGCCCATGCAAAGCTGGAAGTTATCTGATTCCATCTATCCTATTTCCTTCAGACTATCAGCTCAGCATAGCAGAACTCTGAATCAGACCTGCAATGTTAGAATTTGTCTACATCCATGTCTTGCCACAGTTCAATGATATTGGCTTATACATTTTCTATTACCAGATTCCAGAATTTTTAGAACTCTATAATTCCATACATACATTGTACATATTTTCAGTCAATTATATGGGTAGTTAGGTATACATTGACCAAATATTTTGTTATTGTTTTTAAACAGCTTAAAAGCCCTAAATTTTAAATTTATAGAAGAGGGGACAGGAAGTCCTTGTTATTACATTTTATCCTTCTGTTTTAAGATAACTAGTTAGGCAATTTTCCATGAACTTGACATTTTTTCTAACAAAACCATGAACCTCAGGCTGCTAGACCACAGGGTTTATGAAGGTTCTTGATCTGACATAGTGGACTTGGTAATTACGAAGTTTTTAATTTTTTCCTAAAGATTTTAAATTTGGCATTTCTGGGATTACATTTGAATGCAAAAATGTAATTTCTAGTTCCATTTCTTAAGCTGCTGGTGTATATGTATAACTTCAAACGTATGAAAGTTATTAATGAAGTCCATGATAATGCACTTTATGCACTTCAAATTATATTTATGCCACAATGCCTTGCAGTGCCAAAACTGAAGTCTAAATATTTAGGCACAGGACAAGCAGGTAAAGAACGATACAGACATTTGACAACCAACTGATATAACAGGACCTTTTGTTTATTTGCTTAAAATATATAAAAACAAGCACAACCTCTGCTTAATACACAGACACAGGGAATCTCCTATATCTGCTGGCATGGAAAATCTTGGTAAGATTTCCCAGCAGAAGTTTCTCAAGCAGGTCTCTTTAAAGCTGGACACTTGTGCTGGACCTAACTTGGTCCTGAACTTAAACAGCCAAACTCCCAGCACACACTCAGAATTCATCTGTGACTTTTTAAAAAAAATAAAAACAATGCCCTGAACATGTTATTTTTTGATGGATGCTCAGTTATATTGCAGGCAGATAGGTGAGTAATGTCACAGCTACATTCCATTAATTCAGGATAAATTGAATGAAAATAAGAAACATGACTCATCCTGACTTAGGAACCATCTCTCTATCCTGATTATCTATAGTCCTCATCTTTATCCTGTAGCTGGACCAGCCAACCTATTCACCCAGCCAGACCAGAACGAATCTGTTCAAGTGCTGTCTTATACTTGGGCTCCACAACTTAAATTTTCTGGTATTGAGAGCCCTAAATCATCTTTATGTGATACTGGTTTTTAATGCACACCACCTGAATACTGCAGAATAAGAGTGGCATCATATTGGCTTCTGTTTCAATTTTAGCTACCCATTGTATCAGCAATTCATGTAAAGATTCAAAGTCATAAAGATGTAAAAGTGAAAAATAACAAAACAGTGAATAACCTGCTGCAAAACCAAAAGACTACTATTTCTTTTGGCAATTTTGAATATCAGTAGTCAAACAATCATTCTTCTTCATCTGGCAAATAAACTCTTTCACCCTGAATAACTAGAAAATCCAGGTGTACCAATACCAAATCGTTTTGGAATTGAAACTATTGTCTGAGGAAAATTAAGCTCTCAGATTATTGTATCCAAAATTTATCATAGCTGGAGAAACAGTAAACTAATGATCTCGTCACGAGTCTATCAGCTTTGCCTTTTAGCAGAAGGACAAATTAAATCATATTAGTAAATACCTTGATTATAGTGAACGCTCAGGGCAGTAAAATAACTTCTAAAGTCAGAAGTATTTCTCTCATGAAATAGCAATACAATTTTTTTTGCATTATGTGATTATACTGTTTAATGTTACTGAAATATTATGGAAAAAACACCAGATATTTAAAAAAAATAATAATGCAGATGGATAATTTGACCACACCTTTCTATTTATCAATAAAATTCAGTTCCACAATCTTCTCATATATTGCTTGTAGTCAGTTATGGAAATTATTTTCTATTGCAGTACGAATATTGGATTTTATAATATAAAAAATAAAAAATAAGCTTTAATAAACTGCAATAAATTTAAGCCTAGTCCTTTAAAAGTACTGAAAGTGAGGATGACTTTTGCTGTTCAAGAAATCTTCAGTATGTTGTTTTGGTTTTTATTTTGAATTTGCTCACTTTTCTTTGCTTGCATATTTGTCAGGAACAGTGATGGAAATTGCCCAAAATAGAACAAGATCTCTCGTTGCATTTCTTGCTGATAAAGACTGATTGATATTAAGAAACATTCTTTGATTTGAAGGCCCATGCTGAAGTCTAAAGAAAATTTCGAGTAAGTTAGGGGTGAGTCAAAACCTGAGGTGCTTATCTATAGTTTCTACTAATGGATGTTCATCCATCCTACGCATTTAGGTGTGAAACCCTGTAAGCTGGAGAACACATTGCTGTAACTTTACTTGTTCAAATAGTCATAATGGACACTACTAATCTTCTAATCTGCCTTTCAAGGGCTTCTGATAATCTCACAGGAGCCTGAAACACAGACAATTGTCTGCAGTTTGGGCTACTACTGCAAATTTTTTTTGCTGAAGCTTTTTGAAGCAAAGCCCTTAAAAATACCGAAAAATGGAAAGGAAAATTTTTTCCTGCATTTGGGAGCAAACTGTGAGACTGGTTAAGCATGCATCTATTTTTAGAGTTGTGTGTTCTCTGTAAACACTGGTTGGAAATTTTAGTAACAATTTAGCTGAATAAAATAAATAAAAGTAAAGAAATATTACAAACTTGACACCTTAATATTTTGAAAATTTTACTTTGCTTTTGTGGTTAGGGAAAGCTATATGGGCTGTAGAATTTGACTGGATGCATGCTATAGAGAGTTATTTTTGCTATTTTATCTGGCCATATAATTTATTGTAAAGAGAAGATGACTTTCCATTGTAATTCAGTTGATTTCTATTAATTCGTTCCTTAACATAAACTTCTGTTTTAACTATAAGAAAGGAGTTAGATTTCTTTGGGCATCATTTCTTTCCCTAAAAATGAGCATAATAACATTTCTTTTCCTTGTTTTACCTTACTGCTCCTCTCAAACTAGAAAATATTTTGAACAGATGAGCTTATCCACTTTATGAAAAGAGACATATTTTTCACTTTCATTCTCTATTTTCAACAAGAATGGTAATAATATCATCACCATGCAATATACATTATCTTGATCAGGAGTTAAACAAGAAAAACTTTTTAATCAGTTTAACTATTTCCATAAGGATTTTTCCCTGAAATTGTTTGTCTAAAAAAGGTTTTAATTTTTTTTTCCAAGATTTGTCCTCAGGGAGGAGGAAAGTAATGAAAAAGTATGAAAAGTAATCTGTTGGGCATCTTCTGCCTCTGTTTCCTCATGTTTTATTAAAAAAACCACAGTGGCTTCAGTATCCGGAGTCCCCTATGACTACAGAGGGAAGAGATTTTAGGATATGATTACTTGAGCAAATCAATTCAGCCTGAAGTTTTCCACAGCAACTCTTCCTTACTATTAACCACTTTATGTGAACTCTTTTTTTTTTCTTTTTAATTTTTTCTTTTTTTAATGATTTAGTAGTTTACACCAGGCCACTGTGCTTGAGGGGGATGAGGCATCTTGCAGGGGAAGGTAGGCATTTAAGGGGCTGGCACTGCAGGTCCCCCACTCTGTGACGAAGTGTTTGGCTCCAGGAAGGGTGTGAGGCTGTGAAGGATGTGCCTCCCAGAGAGCAGCAAGGTGTCTCAGTCCTCAGGGCATGGCGGGGTGGGACAGAGCCTTCTTCTGCAGGGGAGAGGGTGGTGGGTCTGGTTACAGGTAGGGGTCTCTGGGATGCTTGGAGCCTTCAGGGCCAAGGAAACCATGGCAGCTTTTGATGATTTTCATACTGTATTTATAATGCTTGCTTGTGTGTTTAATGTTCACCTCTGATGCCTCCTCATACAAGTGCTCGCATAAACTGCTGCAGGTAATGGAATGGGGTGATAAATACACAGGCCAAGTTTTTTCACTTCCACATAGCACACAATGTTGTGCTCTGTTTTGCTTGGTGTACTACATTTTTCTTACTTGTAAGCTGTTTTTCTGGGCTGCTGACTGTTCATGCCTACATCAATCTGAAGTAATTCCTGAAGTGAGATTCTGTGGGTGACTGTACATTTACGAAGGATGAAATATATTTAAACTTCAGTGCAGCATTTCTTTTCCTTTCAGAGTCAGTAAATTCCTCTAGGAGAAATAGAAAAAAGTAAAATAAATCACAATTTTTGTGTGGCACTTTATTTCTTTTCTATATATGCTCTGGCTGTTCATAGTTCTGTTGGGTCAGTGAGGCTATGGAATAACAACAGTGATATACTTCTAAGGAAGTATTTTTCTTCTTTTATTATTATTATTATTATTATTGTTGTTGTTGTTGTTGTTTTTCTTTCCTCTTTCCTAGTTGTTCTAAAGTGAGCCATGCCTCGGCTTCTCTTTCAGATGCTCTTTCTGCTGCCACAATGTGGGTGTACTCCTGGTCTGTTGATGACAGAGTTTGCAGGGGCTTCCTGCTGCTTTGCCAATGGAAAAGACTTGTTAACACAGCTGTTCCTCAAAGAAATGCTAAGGATGATTTACAGCCCATGAAATATACTCTGAACTCGTACAATGCAAGAGGATTGTGGTTTTTGACAGATCTGATGCTGTGCCGTTGAGGTAGTGGGAAATTTTATTACTGATTGAAGAGAGAAAGACTTTCTTTTTTATGTGAAGCAGAGAATTCATACTACAACTATTCTCAAAATTTCACATTTATCACCTTTAGTATATTTGTATCACTGTAAAGCAGTGTTCTTATTGTCGTTCTTACTTTAATTCTTAAATAACGCTTTTCTTAGGAAAAGTACTCTTTTAAAAGCACTTATTTGAGTATAATATAATATAATATAATTCATAGTATACAGAAATGACACTCTAAAGGAGTCTGAATATACGTATTAAATTTATCAGTAAGAATACCTAGCGTAGTACTTAATAAAACAGTCCTCAATTTATAGCTGTATTAGCACTGTTTACACATCAAACAAAATTTATCCTAATACCAGTATGTGGATTAACAGAGACCCACTGAAGGCTGGGGAGTTGACTATATTTACATAATGTAGGTGTCTACTTACTTCTATGAATATCTGCCTTTGTATGCTTTCCATATAGCTCTTTTCATTAAAAAGCCACAAACTAAACCCCACCTTTTCAAAATAACAGATTTTGAAAACTATATATCTAAATGAGGCACTTTGAGAAATAAGAGGTGGAAAATTTTCATTTCATTTATTGTTTCCAGTGAATTAAATTCACTTGTTATTGTGGTACATCTTTTAGCCTGAGGCTCTTTCTTTTACTCTCAAGCCAGACCAATAGTATAAACATTAAAGGACCATTTGTATAGCTAAAACTTTAGTCACAGAGGGTCATCCAAAAATTAGATTAGTGCTGCTATTAACAAATCCTTGCAATAGAAACTTTGTTCCAGTGCAGTTAAAGACATTAATTAGGGAACTAGGTATAGAAAACTGTTTCCAAGGGAGATGTTTCTAATAGTGTGTGCTTCTCTCTCTCTGCATCATGTGGTGCAAGAATTTCAGATACCATTGCCTGCATATTAGTTTGGAAGCTGATGATGAGACCTTAAAACTATTTTTTAGTTGTGTTCTGTTGTGAGGTTTTATGAAATACAAAGAGAAGAAGGGCTTAGTGTACTTGTATAATAACTGGAAGCAAAGACAGGCTGAAAAAATCAGCTTCCCTGCAGATGTGAACCATTCACATTTCTCACTACTTTGGGTGAAATCTTTTACATCTTTCTGTGAAAAAGGATTGAAGTTTTTTCCTGGGTGATTTACAAGGGTATGAAGCAGTTCTCCTAAAGGATAACATAACAGAGCACATGTTAGCAAGCAGTGGAATTAATGGGAAGTAATTAAAGAAACTAGATTTTCACAGAGAACTGGATACTCTTCTTTCTCCTTACAATAAAGGTCATTGTCAATATGGCGAGAAAAGACCTTGGCAAAACAGGAAGACTTTCTTGCAGAAAGTAACATTTTATTATCACTTTGTTTTGTGATATCAGTCACCTGATTGTGTATCCTTTGGTATGTAATACACGGAAAGTAAAGGAGAGGTGATCTGTTCTATGGACAGTTCTAATTCAGTTTGGGAGTTAGGCATGTGTTCCCCCCACCACTTGCTTCTGTGTTGAGTGCTGCCAAATTGATATGAGATTTCTTGTCTTCAGATCAATGAAATTAAGATAGCTGTGTTTGTGCATAAACACAGGGACATTTGTTTGTTGACTATTACATATTTGGTTTTTATAGAACAAGTGAAAGCCAGAAGTCAAAGACAGGAAATAAGTAACCAAAATTCAAATCATAATTTCCACTACCTCTCTATTACATCCAGTGCTGGGACATCCTGGTTCCCAGTTGCAAGAGATGAACATTAATGGAAGAAGTTCACAGGACAGTGTGTTCATGTATTTCCTAAAGTTGACTCTACAGGGCAAAAAGTAGGAAAGGATCTGAGGCACACATAGGTCATTCTTTTATTTCGGCTGTATTACTGAAGACGGAATTCATATTTATTTTAATGAAGATATTTGTGGCTAGTAACTTAATAGTCAGTAGAGAGAAAGAAACCTCTTCAGATGGCATGGCTCACAGCATTTATGACACAGTTTGATGAAAAAATGTGAATATAACAGCCTTGATTTCAGTAGAAGAAAAATCAAGCTTTGAAAAGGGATGGGTGTATAGGAGACACAGGTTAACAGAGCTTCCTTTCACTCAGGAATTTCCACAGAAATAAACTCAGAAAAAGAACAGTGAAAACATAAAGCAAGAAATGTTCTTAGTATAATGATATTTTTTATTAAAGGAGCAAAATGAAAGGCTAAGGGTAATGCCAGTTATCAGAGGAAGGGGTTAGATTCAGTGTCTAGAATATTTTAAATGTCACTTAATTCTGTTGAAGAAGGAAAAAAATGTCTTCCATCTGTTCATTGTTTAATTTACTGCTTCTTTCAAACATCAAGGCTATTGCTTTCTTTTTGCAATATTTATGTAAAATATATACAGTCCTGGCTGCAAAGCTGTAAAAATCTGAAAACATAATATGAAACATTCCTCAGTCTACTGTATCAGCACAATGCAATATAGATGCACATATACAGCTGGTAATCTTTTGAAGCCAGATTAGTTCTTTGTCACTAGAGGCATGAGTAAGTGCTGTTGAAAAGGAGTAAGGGCTTCTCCAGTGTATCCAGAATGACTACACCATACACATTCAGTAAAGTTCAAGGAAGATAAGCTTTGTCAAGTGTTTAATGCTGGGGAGAAAGTGTTTCATTCATGTGACTGGGAGTAAGACACCACTCTGTTATTGTATAGAAATGAGAAAAGAAATAATTTATGTTAATTTGTTTACAATGGTGGGGAATGAACTCAGCTGAGAGAAAAACAAGACCATGGGAACAGAGCTGTTGTAACAGTACTCAGAAAAAAAGATATTAAAGAAATGCAGTAGCTGAAGTTTAATGCTGAGTTACGGTTCAGGGTTCTGGGACTTTCTTTTTGCCTCTGTCATTTTCTTGAAAATTTTCAGTGGCAAACTAAAAACAAAATGGTTTTTCTGTAAAAGCATTTTATCGGTAATCCACAGCATGTAGTAAAAAGTTTACTTAAGAACATTATTGTTTGAAAAGAATGTGGAATCACAATAAAAAAAGACAAAATAAGTGAAAACCACTATGTGAGTATCATACTTATTTTTCCCCCAAAAAATGGAGTATGAATCAAGCTCGATGCAACAAGAATTTATGCTAAATTGAGTATTTCATTTTAAATATTCTCTGAATTTATTTTGATAGTTCTTGATAAGCCAAGCAACCCCTACTTGAATCAGATGATGCTGGGTTAAAAAGCATCTGCAAACCCCAGAATTAGTCCAAGTATGCCAGCCCAGGGGTCCTATCTGGACCTTAACCAAGCCCTAACCCAATGGCATAGATATTTCAATTATTTTGCTGTGTAACCAGCCGGGTCTAGTCTTCAAAGCCCCATCCAGTTCTCACAGCTTATTCTGAAAAGAATCCTAATGCTGACAAATTCAATGAAACTAGCCCGGTGATTTCTTCCAGTCAAGGAAAATCTTCAGAGCAGAAGCATTATCATCATCTCAATCATTTTTTACTGTTCTTTCCGGAGTCATATTTGAATCACATTTTCAATCCAGCTTCACATTTCCTCTTTCATAATATTTCCTTCCTATCCTATATTTGTACTTTACCAAGTAGTTACTGTGAATGTAAAACCTAAGTACAGGCAGCTTTGCAGGACCTTGCTTCAGCATTAAATCACCAGCTATCCTCAACAACTCTCCAACCCTAAATATACCAATTTCTGCTGGTTCCAGACAAAACTTAATGAAGTAAAAACTGTGAACCAAACCAATGGTATAACAGAACCTTGATCTAGATGTAGAATTATGTTTCCATTAGGAAAAAGGCAGGGTTATGTCTTGAATTTGGTTTCATAAACCACTGGTCTTGGGAGTGTTAAAAAAGGAAAAAAAATGTAGTGTTTCTTGCTTACTTTCCTAGTCATTTCCTCAACAGGTTGTGCTATATTTTTATAGCTGATCTTTATTCTTTCTTTCTTAAAATTTACATATTTCCTTTCCCTACTGAATTACAGTCATTTTATGCTGTGGGAAGCTTAGAGTCCATAAAGGCCACATTCTATGGCAATTTTGAGAGGGAGAAAGATCAAAAATTGATTCCTCATGGTTATTTTATCATTAGTTCTATTCTGGTGTAAACATTTCACCCTCATTTTTATGCAGGTTTTTTCAGTCTTTACCTTTGTCTATCTTATTTAGGTATCAGAAAACTCTGCCAACAGTGCAAGACTACTTTGCATCAAATGCCACGCAGAATCATGAATTAATGCTGCTGGCATACTTCAAAACTAACTAGAAACATTTTCCTTTTGAGAAAACTGTCCTGTAGTGCTGTTATGTGTTCCATTCCCTGACACACTGTATAAGAAAAAAAAAGAAGAATAAAACCTAGGAAACTCTCCCACAACCCCCGCCAAAAACCAAACCAAAACAAACCAAAAAAACAACCATAACCCTCCCCAAAAAAACCCGAATAAAATACAAAAAAAAGAAAAAAGCCACCAAGCCCCAACAATAAAAAAAAAAAAAGGCCTCCTGGCAATTTTTTTGCTTCATGTTTAAATGAAGAGACTTCCGCACCAAATTGACAATTCTATGTTCCTTCTTTCAGTCAGGAAGTTCAAAGGCCCAGAAAGATCCCATGTGATGTAAACTTCAATTATTAATGCAATGAGAAAAGTAGATAGGGTGAATAAGACATGGCTAGTGGGTGGTCATAGAGCTACACAGTTATTTTACATTGTTTATATATGTTTTATTGCAGGAGACAAGTGGGACAAAAGCCTGGTTTTGTCATTTTACAAATGTTCCCATAATTTTGATATTGGGTGTTTATTTGGAGTAATGCAATCAATTAAGAAAAAAAGAAACTAAATTTCTGCTTTAATGTCATTGTACATTGTGTCTTTCAACACAGGAGAAATGGCAGGAGATATTTCAAAAGTCTGTGTAAATATCAGACTTCTTGTATTCTAATGAAAATTCTCATCCAAACCACAAAATAATAAAATCTTACGGAATTCTTCGAGAAATGTGTGTGTTCTGAGTGTGTGCTCAAGTGACTGGTCCTGGTTGGGAGTGGGGAGGAAGGGGAAGAAAGGCTTTGGATACGCATAGGAATTTAGAAGAGTTTAATATACTCAATGTGAGCCAGAGTTGATAAGAGATCCTACTACCAATGGTTCTGTCATTCCACCGTGTTCTTTGGTTTTCTACATTTTTTTTTTTACTCATGAAAATGTTTGAATATCACCGGATTCTCATACCAATACTGAGATTTACAAACAAAGGTATTCATATGCTGGTCAGGATTAAAGGGAGGACAGAGGTAGGTGATTTTATTGTGTGGGTCTGCCCAGGAAGACCAAGACAATGAAGCCCCTGATGGACACAGGCACAGACTAATGTTTTCAAGACCTGGCCCTCATGGGGGACTCCAACTACAGCAACATCTTTTAAAGGGACCACACGGCAGGACACAGGCAATCCAGGAGATTCCTAGAATGCATTGATAACAACTTTCTTACAGTTACAGAGGATCCAACGAAGAAAGGTTATGCTGGACCTTGTTCTCGAAAACAAGGAGGGGCTAGTGGGGAATGTGAAGACAAAAGATAGCCTGGGCTGCTGTGGCAATGAAGCAGTGAAGTTTGAGATCTGTAAGGCAACAAAGAGGATAAAAGCTCATTATCCTGAAATTCAGGAGAGCAGACTTCAATTATCTCTTTGATAGACTGCCATGGGATGGAGCCCTGGATGGAAGAGGAGCTCAAGAGAGCTGGGTGACAGTCAAGGATTCTCTCCTCCAGACTCAACAGAAATGCATCCCCACAAACAGAAAATAGGTAAAAGAGCTCTTGGACGAAGTTAGACACAAGCAGGTAGCTTAAAGAAGGTGGAAGTGGTGAAAGGTAGTCTGGGAGGAATACACAGAAACAGCCATGGAGAGGTTAGGAAAACTAAAACAGTGGCAGAAGTAAATCTGGCCAAGGACATCAAGGGTAACATAAAAAGATTCTTTATATAAATCAGTGAGAAGAGAAAAAATGTGGGTCCTGCATAGAGTGGTCATGATTAGTCAGGATAGGGAGAAGGCTCAAGTACTCAACAGCTTTTTGCCTCAAACCATTCCATGATTGTATAAATGATCATTTCATCCATGGCTAGGATACTGAAGAAATATAAAAATTGTCATATATTTTATATGCTCAGTAATACTTGGGGGACAACTACTAACAGATTACTTAACTAAACTACTAGCAGATTATTTAATACATTTTTATGTGTCAAGCAAGTTTTATGTATAACATGCACAGATGTTTTTATTAAGTAGCTTTGAATGAACTACAAATTAATTTTAAAAAATAATTTGATTAACTATGTTAACAACAAAATTCTACACTAAAGTTTTCCTTCACCTTATGTTTGTAAAAGTTAGTAGATAAATATTGAAAATAGGGTAAAAAAAGGTTATAGCTACAAAAATTTATACCCTTTGAGTCTGATCACCTTCACAATTTTTTTTAATGTTTGTACACTTGGTTTCTATTATTCTCAGAAATTTTTAAATCCCTGGTGACCTGGTATTTGTCCAGTACTTACTGTAACAGTGATAATCCCTCTATTCTGTTTAGTCTCCTAGTTTTTTTAAAATTTCTTTTAACTTTTTAATGAATGATAACCCTCCCTGGTTTATATTTACTGTTGTTCTCCTTCATAGTCATGTACAGTCTCCTAAGTCCAGGAAGCAATTTTCAGTATGAATGAAGTATTTCTTAAATGTCTGCTGGGAAGTTTCTTCTGTGCAGTATCTGGTACATAAAGAAAAGGTATGAATCAAAGTTGACTGCTTTTCTACAATGGCACTGCCTTTCTTGTGGGGCTGTGTACTGAAGGGTAAAAGTTTGGATCTCAGATCTGTGAAGCATTATGTCCCAGTCCCTAGGCAGTTACCCACTGAATATGTCTCAGAATTAGGGTCAAAGGTATCTCAAATAAGTTGCCTGATGAGTTGACCATAGGGAACAGGACAGATTCTGAAAAAGTCTGTCAAGTGCAAAATGTTCTCAAAGGAAACATTTGAGCTCAAAGAATAGTCCTTTGTTTCACTCCGAAGTTTACAAGGAGTCCTAACAGATACTGGCTGGTATGGGACCAAGAACAAAAGAGCAGTGTTTCAGATGTGTGGTTTGTTTTGTTTATTTTGTTAGTCTGCAGGTTTTGGTGGTTGTTTTTGTTTCTTTTCTTTATCCACCAGCAATTTATCCAGTAATTAAGCACAGAGATAATGGCTTTAAGTAGCTGAAAGGAAGATCAGTGGGGTGACTCTGTGACACAGTATTTGTGTCACAGAGAGATGTACCTAAGACTTAGCTCCCTCCGGGTGCTCTAAAAAAACTATTTAAAAGTGGAAGCTCTGATGGAAGTGTCACTAGGAAAGACTTCCTTACTCTGTTTTTCTTCTTTGGGTTGAAACTTAGGAGCAGGTAATAGAGAAGGAGTCAGCCTGTGCTCACAGGGAGCCTGTGCAGAGGGGTGGTGTTACTCTGATGATGAGAGGACGTGCACACTACAGGTGCACCTGGATGTGGCCGGGCAGGCTGAAGTGTGCTCAGTGCTCTGTGAAAGGTGAGCTGCAGCACCAACTCCATCACCAAGAGTGCTAGTACAGTTTAAGTATGCTTTCTGCAGGAACAACAACAAAGTCTCTTAACTTTATACAGATGCCCTGCATACTTGTAGTCAGCTGTGGTTAAGTCTGTGGTAAAATCTGAAAGCAGACATGCTTCACAACTGGTATAGGAAACAGTGAAATACTTGCCGCTTTGCCTCCCTTTCAACTAGCTATTTTTGCTTGTGTTATTTTGTTTTCCCTCCCTTCACCTCTACTTAAACAAACAAAGAATTCTGCTTCCCATTAATTTGTTTACTATTTATTTGTCAAACTGGATTTTTTTTTTCACTGAAAGATTGGCATAGCAGGCACAAAGTACTTAGAAATCCATCAGTGATAACTCTGCAAGCCATACAGAGTTTTTCGTTTGTTTTATTTGGGGTCTTACCATGGGAATAAGTCTAAGGTTAAGAAATGAGTAGTTTTTAGTATTCTTACCACTGCCTGTGTATGCAAAATATGATATCCTATCACACTCAGGAGAGAGCTCTGATTTTCTAAATTCTTTAGTGCTGTGCTGGCTTTGATGTAGAAGGGTAAATCAAACTGACATACTCAGCAGAAGTTTATTACCATTTGTAAACCAAGTATTTTATTAGTGTTAATTTTTTTTTTTAATTTATTCTTTCCTCTTATTCGACTCAACTAGTCATTCCTCAGCAAAGATGAACATTTCTAAACAGAAGAACTGAAAGCCTCCTGTGGTGGCTCAGGGCACATCCTGGGTCCAATAATTTCAAAGATACCCAAAGCCCACAATATTGCAAAAGCAAGTAAAAAGAAACCAGTGTGAAGAGATGGGAAATAAAGTTGAAAAAATCTCTGAGTTGAGATGTTTTCTCTTCATCGTTAACAGTACTGTGCTGTCTGTCAACTGGAGAAATCTCAAAGCCCTGGCAGTAACACTAATTTAATCTGGTGGTAATTTATGTGCCACTCAAGAAGGGGTCTTTTTTTAACATGAAGAAATTACTCTGATTATATAATTGAATGGCAGGATTCATTACTGGGAAATGCCACCTGTGGAGAAAGATTTGCTCTAAACCCATTTCTACTATGGAGTAGCAGATTAGTGCAGCATAAGTCACTCAAGAAGCCAACATGAAAATTATAGATGGAATAGACCCAATAAACAATGTAATCCAATGTCATCAGAGTATGATTGTTCTTTATAATGTATTTTGTATTGCCAGCACAATATGAAATAGCTCAGATGATGAGTATTTACCTGCTTTTATAGGAAATAAATGAAATGACAATATGCTAATGACAGATTCTGATTGTGGCTGCTAGCAAAGTATTATTAACACTTGGATTAGCTAGTTTGTTTTCAGTGTGGTGAAGTTTAAGAAAATAAGTTTCAAATATTCTGTATAGTGCATTCTGAACCAAAAGGACAAGGAAACACTGCTGACTCTTTCTATAGTAAGCCCACAATTTGAAGGGTCTGATCTATATGCAAAAAAGCATCTGTTTCTACCTAAAGTGATAATACACTTTGACTAGAGAAAACAGCTACTTTAAATTCTTCACATCCCTTTCTTTGTTACTGAAGTCACACAAAATTCTTGTTAATAGTCATCTCTAGGTGAAATTAGTCAGAGATTGTTTTTTATGCTGAAGTGATGGTAAAAGTAGGATAATCTGAACAATTATTTCTTCTGTTTGGATTTACGCTTTTATTTATCCTGTCGGGTTGAGCAAAATAATCCTCATCACTGTTTAGCACCTTTACTAAAGATAGTTTTAAAAAACAATTAATTGAGTGACATTTATGAATATTTTCTGTTAGGGTAAAAAAAAAGAGATGTAGAAATGTTGTTTTGACAGTTTTTAAATGAAGAATTTCAACCTTTTTTTACACAGATGTACTTTTTATTTTGATGTGACTGAAATTAAAAAGAAGGCTAGAAAAAAGCATTAACTAAACTGGCATTAAAAAACCACTACATTTTTGTTGGACAAAATGCCTAATTCCATTTCAAGTATTTGTTCCCATTGGAAAGACCATAAAGCTTCCCAAATACTTGTTTGTTATGTATTTTTCACTTTATATAAATCCTCAGCTGTTTCAGTTCAATGCAAAATGAGTTGATTTTTTGGTCTCCAGTAATTTTAGCTAGACTGTAATATCCATTGAGAGACCAATGGTATAAGTAATTTTATTTTAACCTCTAACATGTTTCATAAAATTATTATCTCAAGTCATGCTGCTTGTCTCACTCTGAACTGAGGAAAAAATGTGATGTATTGTTCTACTGTAGAGCTTTTGTTGAAGTTTCATAACTCTAAGGTAGTAATCATTCAAGCCCTGCTATTAGATTAATAGCAACTGCACATTTTACAGGTTGCAAAATGAAGTCAGAAGAAAGCAGTAGTCCAGGAGAGATCAATTTATATCTTATCTTTGCATAGTGTGAATATTCCCCTTAATTTCTGCAGCTTCTCATTGCACATGTGACAAGAAATGGTATGAATCTAAAGTTACAAACTAGCATAGAGCAACGATTGTAATGGAGGTTAGGTCTCATAAGTCTTGTTGTTTTTAAATACTAGATCAAACTGGAAAAAAAACTTTATTTTAAACTATGCCACAATTGATAGCTTGATGGTATGAGACATGAATAAAAGGTCAGAGTCACTTTTTTATGATAATAATAACTTAAGTGTATTTTTAATAAATTTGTTAAAATTATAAGGTATACAGCCTCAAAACTTGATAAAAACTAAGTCATGGAAGCACAACAGTAATGAGATCCAGTACTAAAAAAAGCCTGGCACTTCAAAGACAATTAGCTTTTCTATCTTTTTTGACCTAGAGGCAAAAAACAATGCAGCTGTCACTCTTAGAATGGCTTATTGTAACACTCATTTTGAAAACTCACTTTACTTTTTTTCAATATTCATAAAATTTTAAAAGTGGAGGAGAGGGAATGAAGGTAATTCATCTGAATAATTCTGCTAAAGTGTTTCATAACTTTTTTTCTTTTGTTTTCCTTTTTTTTTAAATGAAGAGCTTTGAAGCAAATTCGAGACTATGAAGCCCAAACACTCTGTCCAGTCTCCCGATGATTTGTTTATTACTAGAAAAATACTATTCTTATTTTTTGTTGCATGTGGTAAAAGCACATATTGCTACTCATGACTGCTTGTAATGATTTCATGCAGATAACTTCAGCTACCAAGAATAATTGGTGCAATCTAAACTGTCAGCCTAGTGGAAAAATTTATGACCAGGTGCTTCAAATGTAAAATGATGGTCCAAAATCATCTTCTCTGCCAAATGAACTCCCCTCCCTGACATTACCTGAGAACTTTTTAATCATCTGCAAAGAAAGTTTCTGAGCTGTCTCCAAAACCTTGCTAATTAGTCTAGAAAAATGCTAGACTATAACACATCTCAGATGGGCTGTTAGAATTAAGGTCATTGGCACTCCCCCAGATAAAACAGGCTCTTCGAGCACTCCTGGTTCCTAGAATGTTTAGCTCAATACAGCAGTGGGCAGCACAGGTACCTGAATGAGGTGCTCTAAGAAACAGTATGGTTGCTAAGGAGCTGCTGGAGCTCTGGCAATGGGAAAGGATGCTTGAAGCTTTAGGTGTCTTTACAGTAAAAAAATGGTGCCTTGAAAAGAATAATATTTACTTGGAACATACACAAATGCACTCAAACGTACCGAGGAGATGTGTATATGCATATGAAAATAAAAAATTAGTCCAAAGTGGGTTCATCTGGCAAATTTTTACAGTGTTGCTTTAGTTTGATAAGACCATCTTACCATAGTAATTCTCATTATGTAAGATCATCGCTTAAAAACTATAAATACATTTTAATGCTTCAGATACTTCCTAGACCTGAAAAACCTTGGTCTGATTATTAAATAGGTGTGACATCAGTTCCAGATGTTGGAATCTAGGCTTGGCTCTCTGTTTCCTACTTGAAGGGGCAATGGGAATGAAAGTCTGAGACAGAGAAAGAACGGGAAGGAAGTTTGTCATAAATTGAAAAGACTGGCAAACTTATGGGAGAATTTGTTCCCTTGCATTTATGAATTTAAGCTAATGGCATTATCAATTTTAATGACATTTTGATTAACTATCATTGGATCTTGTTTTATTTTTTATTTGGGATTTCTTATTATGCATGTTCTGGTAAAAACAAATAAAGAAATTATAATGTCAGAGGATTCCTTGTGGAATATTGACTTCTGCTTTTTTAAAAATTATGTTGCTGAAACAGTACATGCTGAAGTTTAAACTGTAGAAATTCCTCATCGAAGTTGTTCTGTCTCACCTTTGAGAATAGTTAGAATCATGTGAATAGAATGGAATAGTTAGAATCATGTGAGAGCAGTGAAGTAGAATCCAGACCTGGAAAGGACAGTTACCTAGTAGAGATTATCTGAACACATAGCAAGCCTGTTAGTGATTTTGGAGGAGCTACTTGCCTGCTGAGATTAAAGATAAAGCAGAACAAGAGTGTTCAACGGCTCTAATGGAAAGTTTGCCGATTTGATCTAGTTCCAAATCACTATCTACCACTCACCCTGAATACTGCCTCTCCCAGCAAAACTCAACAACAGCCTTGCTTCCAAATATGACATCATTTTCTCTATTCAGAAATCCTATATTTAGTTATTTATTTGATGTCAATGGAGATAGCAGGAATTGTCTTTGCCTAGTAGATATCTTTGCAAAAAAACCCAAACCCACAAAAAAGCAAAACATCAAAAAAAAAAAAAAAAGGAAAGATTAGTTAAATATATCTCCAAGATGTTGCTCCACCCCATCGTCATCCTGCATGTGTTTATTCTTTCTCTATTGTTTCTTAAGTATCAGTTTTCTAGCTCCTTAGAAAAGGTTTCCTTGCGAAGCAAAAAATACCCTTTGAGGAAATTATAATATTTTTGTTTATATTTAAAATTTATAAATATCTATGTACAAAAATGTGTCTGTCAAAGTGAAAAAAAAAATCAATAAAAGTTGTCTCAGATAACTATTTTTGTACTTTATTTGTATTGTCCTATATCAGTACATCAGTATTCTATATATATATCTACATATATGTATAAATACATTCATATGAAACTAGAATGATTTTCTAATTGTTTTAATTCTGAAACAGATTCTTTGCTGCAGTATTGCCTCCTCTACGAACTTCTCCCCTTCTAATGCAATTAACAATTTAATCTGTTATTTGTCAAGTTCAGCTTGGTGGCTGGTGTAGTTCTTAAATATT
>WEZZ01005497.1:0-10116 GCA_013400585.1 Chloropsis cyanopogon
CAGCCCTGCCCCACCCGCTGTGTGTCATCTCCTCCGTGCCGTGCTCCCTGTGCAGCGCCTGGCACTGCCACGCCGTGCCCAACACACCGGAAAAGGTGAGGCAGGGCACGCCCAGCCCGCAGGGCACCCCTGCCTGTATTCACATGCTCCAAGGGCAGTTCTTGCAAGCTCTTGCTCCCTTCCTCGGCCTGAGTGTGTTGGGAACGGGGTGGGAAGACAAAGGGATGCAGCAGGCCCCAGGCAGGCTGATCCCACGTTGGCAGCACTTCCAGGGGTGTCTGAGCTTCCCTCCCGGGTCAGTTTGCTGTGCTGCTCCTGCAGAGGCAGGGACTGACACTGCCAGGCTCTGCCCTGTCACGGTGTCACAGTGTCACAGGACCGCAGCCTGCCGCCCCCGTGCGAAAAAGGTGACGTTCCTGTCCTGGATCTTGTACTGGTAGACCTGGACCACATCCTGCTCCGCCGCCTGCCGCAGGGACAATCTCTTGATTATCTTAATCTGCAAAGGGAGAGGAACAGGAGCATTGTCCCTGTGGCTGCCCAGAGCAGCCCTGCCCCCCGTGCCTCCGGCTGGCCTGCAGGGAAGGGGGGTCACTGATAAATGACCCACAGCAGCTGCCTGTCCCTGTGCCTTTGGTGGCAGCCCCTGATCACACAAGTGTCAGCACCCTCCCAGCCCTCAGAGATCACCACGGGCCAGGCTCAGATCCACCATTTGGGGAAACTTGCCAGGAAAGCTTTCCCTCACCGTGGGGTGGGAGAAGCCTGCGCTGCAGCTGCCATGCAAACCCTGGAAAGCTTCTGGAGGTGGGGAGCCCCAGGTGGCAGGATGTCCCTGAATATCCCCGCAGAAGCAGAGTGACAGCTGGGTGCTCCAGCAGATCCTGGTGCCCACGGGATTACTCCCTAAGCACACTGCAGCCTGGGCTGTCTCCCACAGCCCCGGGGCTGCAGTGCTGTAGGTGACAGGGACACGTGCCACGTCCACGCTCTGCTGTGGCTCACCTGCCCGTGAACGTCCTTGCAGAAGCCGGTGGCCAGCCCCTCTGCCCACAGGATGAGGTCGCTGTGATGACACAGGGAGTTCACAACCAGCTCGTTCTCCTCATCTTCTGAATCCTCGTTGCTGTGAACCAGCACCACCACGTTCCCCTGGAACAGCAGCAGCAGGCAGGGATGAGCCCCTGGCTGGGCCTGATCCCTCAGGAGAAGGACAGGACAGGGGGAAGGATGGGGAGGGGGTGGCAACAGGAGCTTTCACAAACACCCCATCCAAGCTCCAGCTGGGTCTGGATTCCACTGGGAAAATAACCAGCAGCTGCTAACGGAGAGGCTGGACATGCCCCAGACAGAAACCCCCCATCCCTGGCTGATCCCCAGGGTGGGCAGCAGAGGAGGGGGGATCCTGCCCCTCTGCCCCCCTCAGGTGAGACCCCCTCCAGCTGTGGGTCCAAATCAGAGCTCCCCTGCCCACGGCATATGTGATCTTTATGGTCCCTTCCAACACTGTGATATACAAACACTGCAGAGCTCACTGTACATTGTGTACACACACACATATATGTAATGTAGTCTAAAAATCCCTCCAGCCTTTGTGAGGAGACAGTGGCTGAACCAGTCTGTCAGGCTGGGCAGATGGCACTGACTGAATTCAGAGCAGGCAAATAAAGAGGTGGCCAAAGGGCTGCAGCAATGCTCACACCCTCACAGCTCTGACAGGGAGCAAACACCTCCCCAGCACACCGACTCTATTAACATCCACCCCAAGAGACTCTGCCTCAGCCCATGCAAGTCACCAGAGACTTAAAATAACACCAATTCTCAATCAATTAAAATGTACTTTAAAGCTTCAGAACACCTCAGACAGAAATAGCAAAGTGTTAGCGTGGTTTATCATCCTTTTTAGCTCTGTGGAGGTAAATATTCTCTGCAAGCAGCTCATCCCCTGTCAGCATGTACAGCCCAACACCCCGTGTGAGGTGCAGGGTGACAACACCCCACACCACTGCCTCATTTCATTCCTCACTCCTGAAGGGAAGAGCCCAGGGAGGGGACACTGCCTGTGATGGCAGTTTGGATGTGACTGTGGGCACTTCTGGCTGTGGTGCTCTCAGGAGTCCCCACATCTCTGGGAGATCTCTGTAGATCATCACCCACCTTGGGGGCCAGACACGCTGGAGAGTGGTGGGAGCAGGGACTGGTGTGCCCCCAAAGGAGCCCTTCATTTCTGTTCCCTGTCAGACTCACCAGCCCCTCACACGACCCATTTCCACCCCTGCCCTCCCACACAGGGGTGTCAGTCAGGATCTCTGGAGAGCCAGGAGCTCCAAAAAACACCATTTTACACCTCGAATCCCTGTTCATACATCAGAGACACACAGAACCCTTCTCTGGGCAGCATCTCCCAGGAATCCAGCTGAGCAGGAGCCTGCACAGGTACTCAGGGACCCACACAACTCCCAAGAGTGCCCTCAGAGCAACGCCCTGAACTCTTGGAGAGCCCCAGCCTTTCAATAACCACACCACGGTCAGAAGGAAAGGGAAAGCGAAGGCAGGCTTTGCCCTGGAGCTGTGTGCACAGCAGAGCCCGGGGAGCGGTACCTGCAGCTGGCAGCACACGCACACGCGGCAGTAGTGGATGAAGTCCAGCACGGCCACCGGCGCAGCCCCCAGGCTCAGCAGGACGCCGAGGTCGTCCACCAGCAGCACGGGGCCAGTCCAGGAGTCTCGGTCGCTGGGAGCCAGGGACGCCCGCACAAACTCAAACAGGGCTCGCAGGTCAGAGCTGCTCCCGCTGCAGGACGTGAGGGAGGTGTCAGGGGCTGGGCACCACCGTCCCCCTCCTCACCAGAGTGGGGATCACCAGCCTGCCCCCTCCCTGCTGTCCCCACTGCTGTGACAGTCACCTCCCCACTGCCCTTCAGCCCTGCTCCTTTGTACCTGTGTGTGGTGAAACCCTCCTGCCCTGCTCCAGGGATCCTGGAAGGGTTTGGGTGGGAAGGAAACACAGAGCCCATCCAGTGCCACCTCTCTGCCATGGCAGGGACACCTTCCACTAGCCTAGGCTGCTCCAAGCCCTGTCCAACCTGGCCTTGGACACTGCTGGGGAAGCGTTTGGCCTTTGCTGAGCTCCCCAGGGAACATGGAGAAAATGACGTGAGAATACACCCAAAAGCCAGAATGGATAAAGCAGCACTGCTCTCTTGGGTAAGAATAAAACTCAAAATAATGAAAGAAGGGAATAAAACCACTTGGCTGGGGTTTCATTGGACACAAACCTGTGGAGTGCTGAAATAAATGTTTTTCTAGACTTGCAACATCCTTGGCAATGAGGATGGGGGTGGAAGTTCCCCTAAAATTCTGGAAAGGGGGACAGGATTCCTCCATGGGCAGCAGTGAGGGACAGGCCAGGACACTTAGGGGAATGTGCACAACGCTGGCATTTCCCTTCCCTTGGTGGCCAGCTGAGTCCTTGGGCCTTGGAGGGAGCACAAAGGGCAGCAGGAGCCAGTCCTGGGCCTTGGGTGGTGCTCCTGGTGGCAGCAGACGTGAGGGGGGAACACCCCATGCTCAGGCTCACCTCAGAAACTGCAGAGGACTGGGCTGTCCCGGCTGCTCCTCCTCCCCAAACAGGAGGTCAAGGCAGGACTTGAGGCCCTCCAGGAAGACAAGCTGTCCCCGCTCCTTGGCAGCTGCCAGACTGACTCCCTGGAGAGAGGAAAACATTGAGTTTCAGAGTGAACACTTATGGAAAATGGTGCACACAGAACCACGTGGGTTGACAGCCAAACTTTCATTCTCATTTGAATCAAATCTTATCTAAACGTGCTGATAAAGTCAGTGCTTCAGGGATGAAACAGGCACTTCTGTTACAGTCACTGGTGGCACATCTGCTCCTCTTTACTTTGTCAGGAGATAACAAAAACACACTGTGATTTGGGGGCTCAAACATCATGGCATTCCTTCTGGGAAGCCAGCTTGGTGTGCAGAGGCAGGGAGAGAATGGCCCAGGCTTCTCCAAGGGCCTGCTGTGAGCAATTCCTTCACCTCCCTCCCTGGGTGGTGAAAGCTTTTGTTCCTCACTATCTGCAGATCACGGCTGTGGCAATGAGGGCTCCAGGCACAGCCCACGCAGCTGAGCCTGGCACGGCGTGGGCCGGGCATCCCGACATTGCACAACGCCTGGAGAGGGCAGCCAGGGCTCCCACGGGCACCCCAACACTTGCACAACGCCTGGGGAGAGCAGCCAGGGCTCCCACGGGCACCCCAACACTTGCACAACGCCTGGGGAGGGCAGCCAGGGCTCCCACGGGCACCCCAACACTTGCACAACGCCTGGGGNTTGCACAACACCTGGAGAGGGCAGCCAGGGCTCCCACGGGCACCCCAACACTTGCACAACGCCTGGGGAGAGCAGCCAGGGCTCCCACGGGAAGCAGCCCAGACTCCACTTGGAGGAGGAGGACCTGGGGCTGCAACTCAAAACTCAGCCGGCTCACAGCCCTGCCACGTGCTGGGAATGTCCAGCTCCAGCAGAGACATCCCAAGCTGCAGCAGACATGGAGAAGACTCCAGCTGGAGATCACAGAATTCTAGAGAGGTTTGGGTTGCAGGGACATTTGCAGATCATCCAGTTCCATCCCTCTGTCCAGTGCACACCTTCCACTGGACTAGGTTGCTCCAAGCCCTGTCAGGGGTGGGGGGCTCAGCCTGGACAAGAGGAGTCTCAGAGGGGACCTTCTCTCTCTCCACAGTTTATTCTCAAGAAGGGTGGCCAGGCACTGGAAGGGGCTGCCCAGAGTCACCATCCCTGGGGGGATTTAAAAGCCTTGTGGATGTGGCACTTGTGTTAGAGGTGGCCTTGGCAGTGCTGGGGACAGGTGGACACAATGATCCTTGAGGGCTTTTCCAACCTCAATGATTCCATGACCATGTGCAGTACAATTATTTCCTGAAGGACTGGACTAGGTGACCTTTCCAGGTGTCTCCCAACCCGAACTATTCCATGCTTATCTTCCCAGGCTCAATTTTGCAGGACTATCACTTTGTAACACAGATATTAAGAATAATCTGAGGCCTGACTGAACTCCCACCTGCTGGCATCTGTTCCCTGCTTTAACTGGAAGCTGCTTGGACTCCATTCCCTGGCAATCCTGCTACCTGAGAAGAATGCTTCCTCTATTTTCCCTCTACTCAGCTGGGAAGGAACGTATGCCTGAATGCTCACTCCGTCTTCAAACTCCCCCGATAAAGCAAGAGATTTTTTTGGGCACTACCCCTCAGTAACAGCTTCAGAAATAGCAGCATTATTGGGCAATTCCGAGCACACACGATGGAAAACTTCCTGGCCAAGGACAGAACCACCTTTATATGGCAGGTGAGGAGGTGGGAACAGCCAGCAAATAAATACCTGCCATGCCATGAGGAAGGGCTGGGCTGCACAGCAGCCTCACAAACCTCATTCCCTCAGGGATTTCTGCAGTGCACAGGACTGGGAACCTGCTGAAATGCTGTGACTAAATTCACTATTAGTATCAGTGATTCAGCAACTGATTTTACCTTTGCTTCAGCCATTTCCTCCTGCACACACAAACTCTCTGTACCTCAGATCTGCAAGAAAAGTGTCCCCCCCCTTCAGAAGGGAACTCTGTGCTGTGACAGCAGGGCCTGCCTGGGTGACAGAGAAGGGCCCCAGCAGCCAGGACAGGGTGCCTGTGTGTCAGACCAAGAATTCAGCCCCCTCAGTGCCATGGCATGGACCCAGCAAGTCTCATTTTCCACCAGGGGAACAGGTCCCTGAACTCACCCACTGCAGTCACCTGCCACAGCAAACCTCTGCCTGTCTCCCTGCTGGCAGCACACCCAGTGTGACCTCTGGAAGCATCAGACAGCTTGGAAAAGTGGGAGAAGTGCTCAAAATGGCCAGTGGCACCTTCCTGAGCGCACAGACAGGCCTGATGTCCCCACAGCAGAGCCCCGGCACCCAAACAGCCTGAAAGCTTTCCCTCTGAGCCAGCATCCAGCTCCATTACCCTGGAGCACTGGGACATTATCTCTGGCACGCTGTCAGCCATCCACCCAGCCCAGGAACGCTCCTGCAGCAGCGGCTCAGCTGCTCCTGTCCCTCTGGGGAGCTGCCAGCAGTGACAGCCCCTCAAGGCAGAGCTGCCACCACTGCTGGCCATTCCACACGGGAAAGTAAAATATCTGAGGGACCGAGGAAGGAATGGAGGGTGCAGAGCAGGGGATGAGCTCATCAGCAAACACGGCTGTGGGACAAAGGGTGCCCATCAGCGATCAGGCCAGGCCACGTCCTCCTCCAACTGTGAGCTCCGAGCAGGGCACAGGAGATGGGCATCAGATGGGGACAAATCTGGTTTCCCTGTAAAACAAAACAAACTTTGTACAAGTGAGGGTGGGAACACCAAGCTGGCAGGGTGCCCTGCTGCTGTTTGTCCTGATATAGCCCTGCATGTTCTCTGCAAGGTCAGGGCCAAAAACACTGACAGTGCCTTAAAATGACGTGTGGGTCCTCAGGGAAAGAGGACACAGGCACAAAAAGCCAGGGAAGCTTTTCCTGCAAGTAAAGATACATCCCTGCATTTGTAACACCTGGCACGCTGGGAAAGCAGCAAGTCCCTGGAAGCATCACTTCAGCTGTGTATAAATATTCACTTTATCACCACACACCAGTGCTACAGGTGTCACTGTACAATCCACCCTGGCTCCAGGGGCCTCCTCCTGGGCCTGGGACTGCCCTGCTCCCAACAGGAACCGGGGCATTGCTCAGTTCTGAAGCTCTTCCAAGTGCAGGCTTTCCTATGGGCATTATCACAGAACCACTGAGGCTGGAAAAGCCCTCTGAGTCCATCCAGTCCAGCCATCCCCCCAGCACTGCCAAGGCCACCACCAACCCACGTCCCCAAGTGCCACATCCACAGGGTTTTAAAATCCCTTCACCAATGGGGACTCCACCATGGCCCTGGGCAGCTGGGCCAGGGCAGGACAGACTTTTTGGGGAAGGAATTTTCCCAATATCCAACCTGAGCCTCTCCTGGCACAGCTTGGGGCTGTTTCCCCTTGTCCTGTCCCTGTTCCTGAGAGCAGAGCCCAACCCCTGGCTGTCCCCTCCTGGCAGGAGCTGTGCAGAGCCACAAGGTCCCCCCTGAGCCTCCTCTTCTCCAGGCTGAGCCCCTTCCCTGCTCCCCCAGCTACTCCTGGTGCTTCAGCATCTTCCCAGCTCCATTCCCTTCCCTGGACAGGCTCTGTCCTGTACCTGGGGACCACAAAACTGCCCCCAGGACTGGAGGTGCCTCAGCAGTGCCAGCACAGGGGATGGCACTGCCTTGGGCCTGTGGCCACACCATTACGGTTCTCCAGTAAAGATCTACAGCAGCAAGTTCTTAAGCAAATTTAAGAGTGAAACTACCCTGCCAAGAACCACCTTGTCTGAGCCTGATGTGTTCATCTGTGCAGAGAAGGACAAAAGCAAAGAGAAGATGTGATGGAAACTTGGATATAAATAACTGATGTTGCGACCTCCAGCTCCTCAGAGCCTGGGAGGAATTCACAGCAACGACCACAGGGGCACCTATGAAGTTGCAATGCAAGACTGACTCAGAGCTGAAAGCAGCTCAGCGCTTCTCTCAGCTGTGCTTATCACCTCCTGTGTGGCAGCCACCTTTTGTTCGATATCAGACAGAAATCGCCCCCATCTGCATGGCACGTGTGCTCCAGCTAATCCTCTCGTTCTCTCCCTGCTCAGCCCCCAGCCAGGGAGGTGTCAGCAGCTCCACTGAGTGCACACCGGGAGATCTCTGCACTGGGAACCACGCAGACTGCAGGAGCAGGCAAGGACCCCATGTTTAACAGCTGGGCTGCCTCCCCACAGCGCCTGCTGTGCCCCATTTCCTGCACTCTGCAAGCTCCCTCCACGGCTTCCTCCTCTCTGCACCGCAAGGGCCGGGACAGCTCTGGGGGAGTGGGGCGTGGTTTGCCCAGCCAGGGGGGATCGCTCTGCTCACAGGGGAATCACACCCTGGGGATCGGCTCTGCTCCGCAGGGGAATCACACCCTGGGGATCGGCTCTGTTCCTCACAGGAATCACACCCTGGGGATCGGCTCTGCTCGCAGGGAATCACACCCTGCGTTACAGCTCCCTGAGGGGACACCGTGTTTGCCCAGCCAGGGGGATCGGCTCTGCTCGCAGGGGAATCACACCCTGGGGATCGGCTCTGCTCACAGGGGAATCACACCCTGGGTTACAGCTCCCTGAGGGGACACCGTGTTTGCCCAGCCCACTGCACCTACCCCGGGCCACTGATCTCCTCCCAAAAGGTAACAGCTGAGCAATAAATAATACAGTTGTTTAGCAGTGCCATGTTTACAGTGGGGAATACAATACCTGGCTCCTCAGCACCTGGGACTCTCTACGAGCCCAGTCTTTATGAGCAGCAGTGCTGCTGGGACTCACAGCAGAACCAGAGGAGGGAGGACCAGGGCAAGCCCTCATCCCTTCAGCCCTGGAAGGTCACCTGGACTTCCCACCTGGAGCATTTCACCTTGGAGTGCTGCACAAAGAGCTGAGTGAAGCAGTTTGGAGCTCAGACAATATGCTGACACGCAGAATTACCCTGCCTGCTTTGTCTCTGTTTCCTCATTTCAGAGCACACATAATCCTTGCCCAGCTCACCATGGGAAGGAAATCCCCAGGAACTTACCTGTGGCTCCTCACAGAGCTCAAAGGGGTGGCTCAGCCCAGAGGCCAAACGAGGCACACAGGTGAGAGGCCCTCCATCCCAACAGGAACCAGAGGACAGCGACAAAGTCACCTCGGGAGCTCCTGCAGGTGTGCAGGGGTCCTGGGAACACTGACACCGCAGCATTTTCCTCCCCAGGGGATTAAGGAACCTCCATCTACCAGTCTGGGCCTGCCTGGGGAGCGCTGATCCCCAGAAAACACTTCCAAACCAACACTTCCAAAGCAAGCAGCCATGCAGCTCTTGGCAGGGCAGAGCCCTGGCAGCCAGGTTTCTGCCTGAAAGTGCTCTTTATCCCCCACCACAGGAGCACATACCCTGACTGTCCCCATCAAGACCTGGAAACATTTGCTCACACACAATTCCTGCTCCCCATTCCCATTCCTTCCCACCCAACAGAAACTACCTGGAGCTGTAATAATGAACCTATGCCAAGAGACTCACCAGTTTCTGTGCCACGATGTTGTAGTGGCTGAAGGACTGGAGCAGGGCCACAAAGCAAACCTTGCAGCCAGCTGGGGAGGGACAAAAGCACACATTAGCAGTTCCACTCTGCAGCTGACATGATCAAAGCTCATAAATCACAGCAGCCAGGCCACAGATCTGTCTGAAAGGACCTTGAAGCGATGCAGGTCTCGATAAACCTTCCTCTGCTTTCAATTTTCACCCTTATAGAAGACACCCGCAATAGTGAAAATGTTCATTTGAAAAGAGAGGGAAAGAAGGAAAAAGATGACTTTAAAAAGTGTAAGGCCCTTTTTCTGCCTTGTGCCAGGCCAGCCTGAGACCTCCTGACCCTGTTTGCTGGTGTGACAGTAAGGAGGCCAAGGGCTGGTGGGGACATTGAACTCCTGAAACCACAGACATGCCAAAAATTCCCATTTTGGCTCTCACAGGGCAAGTGACCTTGACTGGAAAAACACACAGAGCAGGGAATTGTGTCAGACACCTAAATAAAATGTGATTTTGGAACACAGTTTGGGCATGAACATAATCGGTGTTTGTTGGACATGGATTTCAAGTAAAACAAGTCAATGGCCCCTGATGAACCTTCAGATCTCCCCAAGGCTTTGGGCACCAAGTGGACAACATGGGGGTGCTGCAAACAGGGAATAACTGCACCCAGGTCCTGGGCTGGAGAGGGGCAGGTGACAGCCAGCACACTGTCCTGAGACACATTAACACCCCACAGGGCTGCCCACCCACAGGGATGGAAGGCTTTTCTGGTACACAGGCAGCTCTGGACAGCAACTCCCAGGGCACTGCTGTGGGCAGCACCAATTCCCAGGGCACTGCTGTGGGCAGCACCAATTCCCAGG
Organism: Chloropsis cyanopogon; assembly: GCA_013400585.1. Classification (NCBI taxonomy): domain Eukaryota; kingdom Metazoa; phylum Chordata; class Aves; order Passeriformes; family Irenidae; genus Chloropsis; species Chloropsis cyanopogon. The sequence continues at coordinate 10,079 of WEZZ01005497.1, forward strand.
GCAGCGCCAACGGCCAGGCGACTGCTGGGGGCAGCGCG
>WEZZ01005497.1:17279-29086 GCA_013400585.1 Chloropsis cyanopogon
TTCATTAACACAAAACCTCCCTGGAAAAGCTACATTAATTAATTTAGAGCCCTAAATGACAAGTATACCGGTCCGGAGCAGAACACGCCAGCGGGTTTAACGCCCAGTTCTGTGTTTGTTCCCCGCACGGACACACCGTGGGAACAGAGCTCGGCCGCTTCTCAGCGGTGCTGCCAGAACCAGAGCCGTGAGGGGCGGCGGGGAGCCGGGAACGGGAGATGGAAGGGCCGAAGGCGGCTNTCCTCATCCCATCGTTAATTAACGGGGCTGGATCCACATCCCATTGTTAGTTCCTGGGGCTGGCTCCCCATCCTATCATAATTAAAGGGGCTGGATCCCCATCCCATTGTTAATTAACGGGGCTGGATCCCCATCCCATCATTAATTCATGGGACTGGATCCCCATCCCATCATAATTAACAGGGCTGGATCCCCATCCCATCGTTGGTTCCTTGGGCTGGATCCCCATCCCATCGTTGGTTCCTGAGGCTGGATCCCCATGCCATCATTAATTAAAGGGGCTGGATCCCCATCCCATTGTTAATTAATGGGGCTAGATCCCCATCCCATCATGATTAAAGGGACTGGATCCCCATTCCATCATTGGTTCCTGGGGCTGGATCCCCATTCCATCGTTGGTCCCTGGGGCTGGATCCCCACCCCATCATAATTAACGGGGCTGGATCCCCATCCCATCATGNACCGCCCCATCATAATTAATGGGGCTGGATCCCCATTCCATCGTTGGTCCCTGGGGCTGGATCCCCACCCCATCATAATTAACGGGGCTGGATCCCCATCCCATCATGATTAACGAGGCTGGATCCCCACCCCGTTGTTCATACAGGAGCACACCGGCTCTGGCTCCCAGTTCCAGTGGCAGCACTGGCCCCCAGCTGGGCTGGTGGCACTGGTCACCACCTGGTCACCACTGGTCACCACCTGGTCACCACTGAGCCCTGGTGCCAGGTGCCCCTGCCCCTTTCCAACCCCTGCGTTTCTGGGGCAGATTTCATCCGTCTGGGACAGTTTGGGACACGGGGGTGTTTGCACGGGGTCTGTTACTCTCTCACTGTTTCCTGTTCCATTATCAGCACGTTTGGGAAGTGCTGAACATCCGCTGGGCACCTAAAAATGATCTGCAGTAACAGCAAACTTACAGCCCACAACCACCAAAGTCCACAGTCCTTGCTGTCATTTTTTGCCTCTGAGCCTGAATTTGTGATTTTTGGCACTTAATTCACCTTTCCGTTTGCTCCAGCAAAGCTTTTGTAACCTTTCATCATGAGTTCCATCATGGAAGCAGGGATTGCCCTGCTGAGGGGAGATGTGCTGGAGCCAGAGAGATGATTCTGGAGCCCGGGATGTGCCAGGGGACTGAGGAGATGATTCTGGAGCCCGGGATGTGCCAGGGGGACTGAGGAGATGATTCTGGAGCCAGGGATGTGCCAGGGCAGTGGAGAGCAGGCTCTGGAGCCCAGGATGTGCCAGGGGAACTGGAGAGCAGGCTCTGGAGCCCGGGATGTGCCAGGGGGACCGGGGAGCAGGCTCTGGAGCCCGGGATGTGCCAGGGGGACCGGGGAGCAGGCTCTGGAGCCCGGCATGGGCCAGGGGGACCGGGGAGCAGGGTCTGGAGCCCGGCATGTGCTAGGGGGACCGGGGAGCAGGCTCTGGATCCCGGGATGTGCCAGGGGGACCGGGGAGCAGGCTCTGGAGCCCGGCATGTGCTAGGGGGACCGGGGAGCAGGCTCTGGAGCCCGGCATGTGCCAGGGGGACCGGGGAGCAGGTTCTGGAGCCCGGGATGTGCCAGGGGGGACCGGAGAGCAGCCTCTGGAGCCCGGGAGGCGCCGAGGCGCTGCTGCAGCCCGGGATGCCGCGCTCTGGGCATTAGGGGGCATCCCACGATGCGCTGAGAGCACGAACGAGGGGCGGAGGCGCTGCCGGGTTCGGCTCCGGGGAGCGGCCGAGCATCCCTGCTCAGGGGCTGGGTGGGTTTGGGATGCCAGGGGGAGGGGACCAGCCTGTGGAAGGCAGGGCTGTCACCACCTGGGGAAGCCCCTGAGCGGCGGATTGCTAGGAACAGAGCTGTGGGAACACGGGAGGTGTTCGCCTCGGTGCTCCCTCGCCTTCCCGCAGAGTGATTCCTGTAGAAACACGGGCTGCGTGAGGATTTGGCCGAGGCTCTGCGGCCGTCCCTCTGCCCTTATTCCCGGTGCCTGTTACCTTTAAAATCCCCCACCCTGCGCTCCAGCCCGGCTCGGGAGCCCCGAGGTCGGGCTGTGCCCCAGCCCCCGCCGTGCCGGCCCTTCCCGGCCGTGCTGGACGGAGCTGCCGCTCCGCTTTCCCTCGGGAGCCTTCCGTCCTGGAAAAGCTGGGCCTGAGAGCTTCTTTAGAAGCCCAGATCGCTTTGGTTTTGTTCTCCCTGCCTTTCGGGGAGCTGGGAGCCCCGCTGCGGTCCCGGGGAGCGCAGGAGCCGCTGCCTGCCCGGTGCTGCTGCGGCCAGAGCCGGAATTCCTCTGTCCCGGATCACAGGGCTTGGCTGCAGAGCCCATTCCGCCGGCCAGGGTGGCTCACCGGGCCCGGGGCAGCTCCTTCAGCACTTCTGGAGGTGTTCCTACCTGGCTGCATTTGTATGCCAGCGGAGCCGCCGTTCAGCCTCCTTTTGTCTGCGCTGTCACGTTTCCCTGCCTGTGGCACTTCCCTCCCGGCTCCTTCGGGAGCCGCAGAGCCCGAAACGCCTTGGAAATGAAACGGAAAATCCTCTCTTTCTCTCTCCACAGTGGGAAGGGGACCAGAACCGCATGCAAAGTGCAGCTGCATCTCTCAAAACACCTCTTGTCCTTCCTAATATATTCCTTCCCACATCCCAGGACTTGTTACCCTGCGAAGGCAGCGAGGATTTCGCTGTTAAAACTGGTGCCCCTTCCCTCCCATCTGCTCCGTGCCTATTTCCAGTATTTATCGTGGAGCTGTTTCCCAGAGGAGCCATATGGGATCCATAGGTATCCACGCCGCTTCCAGTGAAGCCCCTATGGCAGAGCAGTGGGTGAAAAGCAATTCACGCCCAAAAGTAGGAAAAAACCACAGCAGAAGAGATAAAACCAATTAATCTTACAGTGCTTGAGGTGATTCCCAAGAGCCTGGCAGGGAAGGGGAGCTGAACCCACCAGGCTTCATGATGTGAGTGTGTGGAAAATGATTTATTTTTAGGGAGAAAACACTTGGATTTACCTCCTGCGATTGTTGCTTATTGCTGAGCTATGCAGGATGGATTTTAGCGCACAAATCCATCCCACCCCAGCAAAAGGAGGGTTTTCTCCCCTCGGGACACCTCGGCTGTTGCTGACACAATGCCGAGTGCTCCGGAGCCATAAAGGATCGCCAGAGCTGTGGGGCCAGCGGGGGTTAACGCGAGCAGATGTTGGCCGAGTCAATGGCCGGGGGAGAAAAGAATAGGACACGTTCCGGGATGAATTCCCCCTCCTCAGTGCCCGCCCGGACGGCAAAGAGCAGCTGGAAGGGATAATGGATGAGCTGAACCAGGCGCTGGATTCCTCTGAAGAAATGCAAGAGCCGGAGTTCGCAAAGAGCTGCTCAGGCAAGGGGAGAGGTCCCTCCCTGTGACCGGGAACAGACCCGGATCCGGTGGGACAGGCGGGGTGTGCCCGGTGTCTCCAGCCCTCACGCCCTCCCTGTGCCCTTTTCTCTAGGAAAACTCCGGGAAAACCATTCTCTTTGGGACCTTCCCCTCTCCTTTAGCTCGGCAGCCTCGGGAAAAGTGCTGCCAGTGAGACCAGATCCTCCAGGTATTTACAAACACTCTGCTCTGCGATTCCGAGGCTGCAGATCAGGGAATTATTTGGGTTAGGCTGCAGGGATGAAGCACAAAGGATGGGACAAGGAAAATAAATATGGATTTAGATCCTGAGGATGTGGTAAAATAGCCGGGATGCCTGAGCTGCCTTTAAAAGACTCCAACAAAAACATGGAGCAGCATCAGTTCCTGCCTCCCTCCTTTACCTTCTCCTTCTACTGTTTGCCTGGGGCCAAATCTTCAGGATGGAGTTATTCTCACCTCGGGGCATTCCCCGTGCTGGAAGATTTCATGTGAGACTGACACAACTGGAAAACACAAGAAAAATAGAGGAAATTGATGTTTATTTTTTTCCATTTTAAAATCTTACTTTTTGCTTGCTTGTATCCATATAAACAAACATATCTCTGGTGAAAGGAGCTACTGTGAAAAACACTGGAAAAAATGATGAGGGCTGAGCTGATAAACCTGCTCGGCACGCTCTGGCAGAGGCAGGGAAGAGCTGGGCTGACATTTCTGGTGGGAGAAAAGCAGGATCACTGAGCATGAGGCCGGAGGGACCCCGAGAGGTCGCTCAGATGAAGCAACACCTGCCACCAGCAAAATCTGCTCATCTTCAACCTTCCGTGGCAGATGTTGGTGCAGCCTGCTCCCAGAAACCCTCGGCAGCCCCAGCTCCACACCCTCCCCTGGCATTCCTCCCCAGCCCCCCCTCATCCCCACCCCGTATCCCCGTGTCACCCAGGCTTCCTTGGCTGGGTTTAGCCGTGCTTCTTTTGCTGGTTGCTCCTGGCTGTGGAGAATAATTCACTGCCTTCGTCAAGCAGGGAGAAAAACAAACCAGCGTGGATGCAATTTTCAACTCACCTTTAAAATTCACTCGGCCATTTCAAAGCAAAATGCCACTGGCTGTCCACCAGGGATCTCCAGGCCTTTTCCAAGAGACTGGAGAATCCCTGGGAAACGTGCTGAACCCAGCAGGGAGCTGGCAGCAAAGTTGTCTTGGCATGAAGTTCCTCAGCTGTCTCGGCAGGGAACCACCTGAGGATGGCCGTGAGCAGAGTGGGATTGAGGATGGCTGAGAGCCAAGGGGATCAAAGCTGGCAGGGAAAGTGCTGTCCCCTCTCCCAGACCGGGTGCTGGGCTCCCTAAAGCCACTGCCCTCTGCCAGATCCTCTGTGTCCCCTCATCCCTCACTCTCCTTGCCCCCTTCAGCCACCCCTTCTCCTCGTTTTGCCCCGTCCTGCTTTTCCCCTCTGCCCCTCCCAGCTCCTTTTTACCTGCCCTCTCCTCTTCCCACCGATCCCACGTGCAACATTCAGCAGCCTGAGGACAGCAGCCACCTTCAGAGATCCCCTTCTCCCCCACAGCTGTACCCCAGGCCTGGCTCACCATGCAGAGCCGGAGTTTGGGAGCTACAAAAGAATCTCTGCATTTTCTCACAAATCCTTCCTGAAAGCTCCTCTTTTCCAACAAAACCCCACCAAGTTTGACTGGTCTTGTCTGCCGTGGCAGCCAGTGTTGTCTCACTGCTCCTCCGTGCTCCTCAGCCCACCAGATTGTCCCATCTGCCGTCTCTTGCCTGGATGTGAAATTCTCAGCTCTGACACCAGAGCTGCATTTTCACGCTGCATTTTTGTAGCTCCCAGCAAAAGGTGATGGAGACTCCTGGGTGCTCCTGCAGGATGGCTCCAGCTTCCTTTAATCGATGCAAATTGCATAGACAGATTGAATCACTGAGTTCTGCAGGGGGTTGGGGAAGGGACCTTAAAGTTCATCCCATTCTGGGGACACCTTCCATTATCCCAGGCTGCTCCAAGCCCCATCCAGCCTGGCCTTGGACACTTCCAGGGATCCAGGGGCAGCCACAGCTTCTCTGGGCAGCTGTGCCAGGGCTGGACAGCCTTTTGCACGAAGGGATTCCCTCAACATTCAGCCTGAACCAGCGGCACAACTTGAGGCCACTCTCCCTTGTCCTGTCCCTGTTCCCTGGGAGCAGAGCCTCACCCCACCTGGCTGCCCCCTCCTGTCAGGGAGCTGTGGAGTCCTCAGACACTGTCCCCATGTCACCCTGGGTCTCCAGCTCTCCCCACTGCCCACCACTCCTTCCTGGATCTCTCTTCTTCCTTGTCCTGGACTTTCTCCCATGGCTTCCATCTTTCCTTGCATGACACACCCCAGACTGGACCAGCTCCTGCAAACCCTCAGCCATCTCTTGTGCTACCAAGCAACTCTCAGGTGGCCTTAACTGGGTTCTGTAAACAGCTCTCCGGTGGTTTTAACTGGTTTCTCTAAACAGCTCTCAGGTGGTTTTAACTGGTTTCTCTAAACAGCTCTCAGGTGGCTTTAACTGGTTTCTCTAAACAGCTCTCAGGTGGCTTTAACTGGTTTTCTGAGCACCCCAGGATGAGGTTCTGAGAGCTGGAAGCAGTCTGGGTGTGCTGTTCAATATTCCCATTTTTGCAGTCGCCGCTCTCTCGGTGGCAGCACAGCACCTCATTATTGTGGTGGGCATCTGCTGGCACTTGGCACCTCTAAAGGCTGGGGGTTTAACAGGTTTTGAAACAAGCCAGTTGAATTCCCAGCCTCCTTAGCCAGCCGCCTTCCCTGGGTCCAGACCAATGCTCCCTTCCTCATTCTCCTCCTGCTGATGGAGCCTTTTCTTCTTCTCCTTAATGATTCCTCCCCATTTCCATCTCAATTTGGCCTTTCTGGTGTCTCCCCACATGCTTATGCTCCCCTTGTAACTGTCCTTAGTAATTTGACCTAGTTCCCACTTCCCATAAACCTTTTTTCTCGAGCCTGAGGTCAGTGAGGAGCTTGTGATGTAGCCAGGCTGGTTCCTGCTACGTTTCCTATTGGGATGGCTCCTGTGTGTGCTGCTTGCAGCGCTCCTTTGAAGTGCTGCCAGCTTCCTTAACTCCTTTCACTTTTAAACCTGCCTCCCACCAGATCCTGCTTCCCACTTCTCCAAGCATCTCCGAGTCCCTTGTCTTTGTTTTTCCCTTTTCTCCCACACCCCTCCGTGAGGGATGGCAGCTTGGCCGCCCCACGCTCAGCCTTGGCCGGTTTTCCTCCTGCCTTTATTCCAAAGCAGTCTCTGGTGCTGGTTGCTGGCCGTGCCCCGCTCTGTCCCTGTCCCAGTGGCACCAGTCAGCCCAGTGACAGCGGTGACAGAGGAGCCCTGTGCCCAGAGCCAGCCCAGCCCTCGCTGGCACCAGCAACGCGTGCCCAGCTCCTCGTTCCCACACTGGGCATTTACAGTTCACAAAGTTAAGAGGATTTTGCTTTCCTCCTCTCTTCAAACCCAGCGTGGAGTCGGTTTAATTCTAGAATCGCTCCCTGTTAGAGCCGGGCTGTGAGTAATGGAGTAATTGGCATTTCCCAGCACTAAATGCTGGGATCCCGGGGCTTTGTGGCTGCACAAATACCGGTTACAGGCTCCTCCCAGCCAGGGCAGCCCAGCACGGGTGGGAGCACCGGGATGTCACCAGAGGTGCTCCCAGGAGCTCCCCACAGTGACCTCCAGGACATGTCCCCTCCCAAACCTTTGGCCCACTGGGAAGCATCCTGGGGTTCACCCCACACCACTCCCGTGCTGGGGTCAGCAGAGCTGCTCCCAGGGGTGGTCCAGAGGGGTTTGGGAATGGCTCCTCAGGGCTGGCCCTCCTTCCCCAGGGAGCTGGGACAGCGAGGGGGGATCCACCCCACCACTGTGGCTCTGTGTGACTGGAGCCGCTGGTGAACAGAGCCAGGCTGTGCCGTGGTGGAAGATGGGGACAGAAGCACCAAGCAAGGGAAGGACACAGCCTGCCCCATCTTCCAAACATTCCTCCAAGGGAAAGGGTGTGGGGCCAGCCCTCAGGCGAGGAAATGTCCTCAGAGGTGTGAGGGGACAGACATGGCACTGCCAGCTCCTGGCACCTCAGGGAGGGACAGACCAACCTGTAATCCCAAAGGAGCAGCGTCCTGTGCCGAATTTGGGGTGTGTGGGGGCTGACAGGGACCACTGAGCTGCTGCCACCTCCTTCTCCAGCCCTTCACGCTCCTGAGCGGGGCCCATCCATGAATCCCTGCCCATCCTTGAATTCACCAACCCTTGGCTGGTGAATCAAGATTTGGCTGGTGAGTTGGGACTTGTGGCCATCGAGTCAGGACTCAGCAGTGATGGGCACTCTCAGACCACGGGTGTGGACTCTTGCTCGGTGAATCAGGACCCTGGGCTGGAGAATTGGGCCCCGTTGGGTGAATCGGGACTCACCCGATGAATCCCCACTCCGGATATTTTGTTTCAGGCAGCCGGAGCTTGTCAAGGGAAGAAAGGCTCCTTGTCTCGGGGTCGTGGCTCTGATCCTGTTATGTGTCTGCGAGAGAAAAGAGCGCGGCGGAGAGGGGAGGACAGGCCCGCTGCCGCTGCCAGCTCCCTTCCCGCAGCCCGTGCCAGCCCTCGCTGGCCACAATGGGCCCGTCTCCCCTCCCAGCAAACCAGCCAAGCATCGAAATTTAATAGCTCTCTGGCCTCTCTGCATCCCGGTGATTAGGCCTGTGATTAAAGCCCGTGTGTCGCTTTGCTTGCTGGGAGGCAAATTCCTCCGCAGGGCCCGTGAAATCGGCTCCGAGCACGGTGCGCGGCGCCTGCTCCTCATCCTCAGTGCCTGCTCCTCATCCTCGGCGCCTGCTCCTCATCCTCTCCTGTGCCCGACCGGGCACTGACCGGGAGCCCTCGGACAGCCCCGTCTGCTCCTCCCAGAGTGGATGAGAGCCCCGGCCTGGGCTGTACCCCCGGGGGAAACTGAGGCACAGCGAGGGACACTGACCCCTGAGCCGGCCGGGCTTTGGGCCCGTGGCCAGCTGGAGGGGCAGGAACGGAGGCTGCGCCTTCCCGGGGGAGCAGGAGAGCGTCGGGAAGGTGAGTAGGGTCCGACGGAGCGGGAGCAGCCGGGGGGAGCGATGGGGTCAGAGCAATGCCCCAGAGCAGGGGGACAGGGGGACAAACCCGCCGGCGCTCCCAACCTGTGCATGAGCATCCTTAAACCTGCTTAAATCCTTGACTCAGGTTTGTCCTGAATCCCAGTAAGTCCCTACAGCCCATGGGGTGAGCGGCTGCAGCCGAGGATGGCTCCTGAGTCCAGGACTCCTCTGTGGGTCATCCCTCACAGCTCCAAGAGCTGAGGAGCCACTGCCTGGCTGTGCAGAGGGGACTGTCCCCCCACGGCCCACCCCGGCCACGCTGGGCCTCCTGGAAGGGACAAAAACGGGTGGTGAGGGAATGTGGGCGCCACTCCAAGGTGGGCACCTCTGTGTGCAGCCATGGCAGGTCCAGGATGGATGGGCTGTGCCAGGCTTGAGGGTCTGTGCCATGTCACCCTCAGCTCCATGGTGCACAATGGGCTGTGCCAGCCTCACCTGCACGGTGACACCATCCACACTGGGTGGGCTGTGCCAGCTTCACCTGCACGGTGACCCCATCCACTGTGAATGGGCTGTGCCAGCCTCACCTGCACGGTGACACCATCCATGGTGAATGGGCTGTGCCAGCCTCACCTGCACGGTGACACCATCCGTGGTGGGTGGGCTGTGCCAGCCTCACCTGCGCGGTGACACCATCCACAGTGAATGGGCTGTGCCAGCCTCACCTGCACGGTGACACCATCCACGCTGGGTGGGCTGTGCCAGGGTTGAGGGTCTGTGCCATGTCACCCTCACCTCCGTGGTGTCGCTGTGCACAATGTGCTGTGCCAGCCTCACCTCCCCACTGTGACACAGGGTGACACAGGGTGACACAGGGTGACACAGGGCCGGTGTCTCCCCAGGCAGTGTCAGGCTGGATGAACCCACAGGCGCCGTGAGGGAGGATCCTGGTGAGGAGCAGACGGTTTGCAGATCCCACCACACAGCCCTGGCTGGCCTCACTCCTTGGCTGCCCCGTGCCACTCCGTGTCCCCGTCGCTGGCTCCCTCCAAGGGCAGCTGGAGGTGGGGGGTGCCCTTCCCCATCCTGCCGTGCCCCTCCCGTCCTCTGCCCTGCCTCACCCTCAGCACTGCGTCATTCTTGATTCCCAATCTCCTCCAACATCCCTGTCCTTACACAGCCAATTCTTCCCCTCACACCAGCACAGATCCTCTCCCGTCACAGAGATGCTCATCCCACTCCAGCTCACTTTCCCTCCCCTTTCCCGTCCCACGGGAGGCTTTTCCCAGCCTCCTTCCCTCGGGGTTTGCTCAGGTGTCAGCACCTCCTCGCTGCTCCGCCATCACATCCCTCTCCCCCCGTGCCACCCTTTTTATTGCTGCCTCCACGTTCCCGGTGCTTTATCCACGGTTTTACCTGTCCTGGAGGAAAGGGGATGGCAAAGACCAACCCCTGCCGGTGCCGGCGAGCCGCTCGCTCCGCCGGGATCGACCGCCGGCTCCCGCCACCACTCCTCGGTTTTTAATCTCCCCGAGCAGGCCGAGAATTAATTATTCAGCGGCTCACAGGAGCATGGGGAACACCCGCCCCGCGGAGCTGCGGCTCCGGCTCCCACCTGCCCCAGAGCTCCGGCTCCGACTCCCACCCGCCCCGCGGAACTGCGGCTCCGGCTCCCACCTGCCCCAGAGCTCCGGCTCCGGCTCCCACCCGCCCCGCGGAGCTGCAGCTCCGGCTCCCACCTGCCCCGCAGAGCGTGGCTGCACCCCCGGCGTGGCACACACCTCATACCGTGCGCTGATTAATGGCTTCGTGTCCTCTCTCCCAGGGACCCCAGAGTGCTGGCACCTGGATGAATCCGTCTCCAGAAGAAATCGGTTCCTGCTGGAAGCAAGACGGAGCGGCGGCCGGAGGGGAGGGTGGTGGGAGTGCTGGGGTGCCCTGGAGAGATCCCTGCTCCGTGCTTTATCCCAGGGGATGGCGACAGGGCCAGCCTGGCCTCGCCAAAGCCACGGGGACAGTGGCACCGGTTCTTCTCCACGCAGATGGAAACTGGGAGCAGGGGGGTGATAACCCTGGGGGGTTTCACCCCAAATCCCACCGTGGGATCCTGGGCAGCTCCATTGACGGAGACTGCTGGGGCAGGAGTGGCTGGGAGCTGTCACCCCGTGTGCAGCCACATTGTCTGGGGGGACCCATCGTGGGGACAGGGATGGAGCAAACCCTGGACCAGCCCAGGAACCTCCACCAGACACCCTGGGGTGTCCCATCTGCTGCCAGGCGTGCCCAGGGTGGCAGGATGTGCTGCACCCCTGGCCTGGCAGAGGCAGGAAGGTGCCTGCAGAGGGTGACAAGGGGGGACCAGGCACCCACCACCCCCAGGTGATGCTCAGATGGGACCCTGTGGAAGCAAGGGCTGAATCCCTGCCGGGAGACACGAATGTCCGTGTTGGGAGATCGCAGGCACTGGCAAGAGGCTTAACTTTAAAAAAAAAAAAGGTTTATTTATTTCAAGATCTTATTTTTTTTTTCTCCTTTTCTGTTGTTTTTACCTGTATTTCAAAAAAAGTGGGGCAAAAGTACAAAAAAAGTCAGTTGCGGAACGGCAAAGGTTTAGAAATCACAGCGCGGAACGAACCCAAGCGAGAAACACGGAGCACGAACCAAACACCCCCACGACACGGCCGAATTATGACTGGAATTTTTCTTTTCCTCAGTACAAAACACACCAAAGCATGCCACGGAGCGGGAAGGGACGCGGCAGGAGGCGGCGGCNCCTTTGCCGCCCTCGTGCTTGGGCGACGTCGAGTTGTGGATGTTGAAGGGCTCCTCGTCCTTCAGGCAGGATTTCAGCGAGTCCTGCAGCTTGTGCGGAGCGCTGGGATCGTCCTGCGGGAGAGAGGGCGGTCAGGGCAGGGCCGCGATGGGGGCCACACCCAGTGAGGGCACCGGTGTCACCCTGACCCCTCGCAGAGAGCCACTGAGGGGACAAATGTCCCGGCACGGGGGGACGGCGGTGCTCCCGGCGCGGGGACAGGGTCCGACCCTCCCGCGGTGACGCCGTCCCCCAGCACAGCCTCCCCA
>WEZZ01005497.1:53797-117277 GCA_013400585.1 Chloropsis cyanopogon
CCAGAGGCGGCTCCAGGAGTGCCCCACACCCCAGGAAATGCCCTCTCACCCCCCAGCACAGCTCTGCTCCCAGAGGCGGCTCCAGGAGTGCCCCACAGCCCAGGAAATGCCCTCTCACCCCCAGCACAGCTCCAGGAAGGGCCAGGGGGCACCTGGAACCTCTTCACACAAGGGGAAGGTGGGAGACAGCCCAGTCAAACACTGAAACCAGAAAGGGCATCCGTGGAATGCAAGTGCTGGGAAGCAAATGGAATAACAAGGCATCACAGGAAGAGCCCCTGATGCAAAGGAGCAGCCATGAAAAGCCTCATGGATAAATTTTGTGGAGAACTGAACTCATACAGTTAAAATCGGGCTGCACAGGAATTCCTACCATGATTCCCTGTTTTGCTGTGAGGGAGGATTCCAAGGCTCTCCCTCACAAACCAGCTCTGGGGGAGACCTCCCTGTTCCAGCTGCAGCACCCGGCCCTGGGCACCTCCAGCTGGGGGCTGATGCTTTAGAACCTCGTTTGAGGGATGGTTTGGCATAATCCAATTCCATCTCCTTCAACACCTCCATGGAGGGACAGTATTTTAACGAGACAGGGATGGAAACAGCTCCTGCCCCTAACCCCAGGCAAAGGGGAAGGACCTAAGAGCCAAAGGGGCTCCAGGAGAGCTGGACAGGGACATGGGACAGGGCCCAGGGAATGGCTTCACACTGCCACAGGAATGGGATATTGGGAAACATCACCCAGTTCCAACCTCCCAAAGACTCAGAGGCTTTGTAGCAGGAGAGATATTCACAGCTACGAGGGGGCTCATTCACTGGCAAAATTAAGATTGATCAGGGAATAAAAATATAAAATCTGGAACAATACAGCTGTGTTTGAGAGGCCCAGGAAAGGTGGGAAGTGAGCAATTCCCAGCCTGGGAGCTGCCAGCTGACAGAAACCTCAATAATTTGGCCATCCCTGAACACCACAGGCCTACAAGATTCTCTCTCACTAACGAAGTGATTAATATTAAAATCCCTCTTCTGAAACACCTGAAGCTGAATCAGACTTTACTACACACTGAGTGGCTTCACGAGAAACTCCAGCACCGGGCAAGAATTCCTTCAGGGAAAGGCTGTCAAACCTGCAGGGATGTGAACATGCAAGGATCTTTTATATGCAAATCAACCCCAGTTGAGCTAAAATCACCACTGAACAGAAACTAAATCTACTTTAGAAAATGTCTTCTCCTCATAAATGCAGAGTGTGCCTCATCCCTGGCAGTGTCCCAGACCAGGCTGGACAGGGCTGGGAGCAGCCTGGGACTGTGGGAGGTGTCCCTGCCATGGCAGGGGTGGCACTGGGTGATCCTTAAGGTCCCTTCCATCCCAAACCAACTCCAAATCTCCCAGCAATGCTCACTGGGATGCTCCCTCCTTCCTGGACCATGGAGTGTCCTGAGCTTTTTCCCTGCTAAACCTTGGAGGTTTAAAACCAAGCAGTTGAAGTTGTCCATAAGCTGAGGCTCCTCTGTGTGAGGCTTTGGCCGCCCATTTTTCCCTTCCTGACACAGGATGCAACGTTTTTATCTCAGAATTAGCTTGGGGAGCTGGCAGAGAAAGAAGCCCATCCCACCCCAGCTCCAAAACACCCAAGCTGAGAGTGCCCAAGCACTGAAGCCGTCCCAAGAGGGATTAACCAAGGGGAAATCACCGCTGCCACCACGGCAAAACCCGAGCCCTGCTTCTAGAGACGATTTGTTTTTCCAAGAGAAAGCGCTCCAAGACAGCGGCTCAAGCAGAAAATGTGCAAGTGTGACCTACATAGGGGGGAGAGCTTAGGAACAGCAGCTGCAGGAAGAGATCCAGCCCAAAGGTTCACCACAACGAGATTTAACTGACTGAGAACCCCTCACACGGAGGGGCTGGGCAGGTTCACCTTCCCCTGCTGCCAAGGCAGCTCCACATCCCAGGGAAACGGGGAGGAACTGCCTTGAGAGGCTCCCCAAGGTATTTATCTCCATTAAAGAGCCTCTCCCTCTATTAAATCAGCACTTGAGGAGCACTGGGCTGATAAGCAGCCAGAGGGGTTTTGTTTTGATGCATGAGGCTTGGAGCTGATCCAAATCCTCGGGCACCTCTCCCTGCCAGCCTGTGCAGGGAAAACCTGTGGGCACAGCCAGTGCTCTGTTAGGAGAGGGCAGGATGTGGGAGGGCACAGGGCAGCCCGTGGGGACAGGCCTGGCTGCCACCCTGCCCTCCTGCTGCTGGAGGAGCTGATCCCCAGCCCTGACATGAAGGGGCAGAGAAAGCTCCAGGGAATGCCTGCTGGCACTCCAAGGTGTGCTCCTTCCCACTGGGAAGGTCACAGGCTCTGGGAATCCTGGCATGGTCTGGGTTGGAAGGGAGCCTAAAGCTCATCTCATTCCCCCCCTGCATGGGCAGGGATATTCCAACAGCAAACCCATCCTTCCCTCCTGCAGGCACTGTGAATAATTAACCACATTAACTCGTTTAGCCTCTCGGGGAGGGAGAGGCAGAATTCCCACTCCACTGGCACCCAGAATTTCTATTTCTGCCCTCCCTCTGGGCACCTCCAGAGCCAGAGCCGTGCCCTGCTCCGGGATCAGCACTCCCAGCATCCCAGAGGCAGCAGGGGAATATCTCTGGGAATATCTCTGGGAATATCCCTGGGAATATCTCTGGGAATATCTCTGGGGGAGCTGCTGCTGTCACCCTCCCAGAGGAAAGGATCCCCCAATAACACCCCAGGGAGCAGGAGGGGAGGGCAGCACAGTGCTGGTCGCTCCAGAGGAGCCGCTGTCCTGGGGTCACTGGGATTTACTGCTGGATTCCAGGAATTCTGTGATATAGCAGGTATTTACTCCTTCTGTTCACTGTTCCAGCCCCCAACACCTCTCACCTGGGGCAGGTTTTCTAACAGCCAAACTGCACCAGAGAGAGCCCAACGTGGTGTCAGCGTTCCTGTGTCACTGACCACCCCACACCTCCAATCCCAAATCACTCCCGGGTTACAAGGCCATGGACCAGCTCCAACCCCACTCACCACCCCCTGAATGGGATTTCCTTTCATCCCACTGCTCCCTGCACCTCCCCAGCAAGCTCTGCACATCTGATGGAGAGCTTGACAGCTGTTAGGGAATATTTACTTAAAGGAAGTGGACTAAAAATCCTTTTCTGTATGCAAAAGCCCCCTGGAATCATCACCAGTCCAATAAGGAAGCAAATAGCATCCAGCAACTTAATTTAAACCCACAAATAATGAAATGCTCAGCAGCTGAAAAACCCCAAAATTCCTGACAAAGTCTATTTTTTTTTTTTTTTGAGTATTTCAACCATTGACAGAAAATGAGGTAAAATCTATCAGGGAAAAGGTTATTAAAGCTGCTAATCCAGCTGTGGTGGGAAGTGTATCCTGCCCTCCTCATTCCATTTCTGCCTTAGGTCAGAAATTATTTACCAGGTGAAAATCCCACCTGAAGGAAGAGTTAATAATGATAGCTACTAATTCCCAGCTCTCTCTCTTCCTCCAAGAATTTCCAGAAGTTTCTTGCATTCCACACCATGGGTGTCACCAGAACCAGGAGTTCTCATCCCACTGATCACCAGCCCAGAGCTTGAAGAGAAATCAGTGAAGTGCCAAAAGTGGTACCATGGGAAGAAACTGGGAATTCCATTTCCTATTACAATGACAAGGAGCAGCTTTTCACAGTGAAACTGGAATCCAACTCTGTTTTCCTATTTCAGAAGTTTTCATTCCAGGGCAAAGGGGACAATAAAATAAGGTCAGGGCAAATGAATTCTGTGGAATTCATGGATTCCAGACAGGGCCATGCCAAGGAGAAGTGGGTGACCCTGGGCTGGAGATGCTCTCCAGATGGGTCCAGCACAGCCCTCCACTGGAGATGTTCTCCACCACCACGGCCAGACTGACATCTGAGCTAAAAACTGTATTTCTGGGAAAAGCCTCACTTTTAACTTCCAGGTAAGAGCTTGGCTTTACTGCTTGTGCCCCCGAGCCCAGACAGGCCGTGAGCAGGGATTTGGGCTCCTCTCTTCCCTCTCCAAATGCCAGCTCAGATCCTTTCTCCTGTGCTTCCCACCATCCCTTCAGCTCTCGGCCATCACTCGGGGACGCCGTGCTGCTCACGGTCTGCTGAGCCCACCCTGGCACCTCCAGCTGCTGCTGAGGTCAGAACCTGTCTGAAGCACCAGTGAGCACCAGGGTGAGGTCTGGAGTGAAACCTGGCCAGCAGAGCAGGAGCTGTGCAGGTATTCCCAGCCCAGCTGCTCCACGGTGCTCCTGGATCACCCTCAGGGGTTTGGGGGTTTCTTCTCCCCATCCCTGGCACTGTCCAAGGCCAGGCTGGACACTGGGGCTTGGAGCAGACTGGGACAGTGAAGGTGTCCCTGCCCACGGCAGGGGTGGCACTGGGTGACTTTCAAGATCCAACCCAAACCATTCCAGCACTCCATGATCTCCTCACACTCACCAAATTTTGGGATCTCCACAAAGGCTGCAGGAGACTCAGGGCAGATCCACTGAGGGAACTCACAGCTGTGGGGCCAACAAGCTGAAGTTCACCAGCTTGCCATTCCCCTCCATGGTCTCAAGTTAGAACCACTCCACTGTGCAGCCAGGAGCTTTGGCACCGTGGGCTTGCCAGGCATTCCCAACAAACTTCCTCTGAGGAACCCAAGGAAATGAGCCTCCTCTGCCTCCTAGGCAAGATCAGCTGGAGACACACAGGGGTTTGCTCCAAACTTAGAGTGGGCCTCAAATTCTTCCCTTTGCAAAAGCATCAAAGCAGAGCCCTGTCAGGGGAGCTGAGGGCAGATCCTGGTCCTGGGGCTTGTGGAATGGGAAATGGGAATCCCCAGCTCTGGATGCTGCTGGGAGCCAGGAGTGCTGCCCTCAGCCAGGGCTGTGCAGCCCTCAGAGTCTTTTCCTGTGGCTGGAAAAGTCAATCTATCGACCTGCTTTAATCAGACCTGAAAGAGAGATGCTCTGACTAATTAACAGAGCCCATTCCCTGTGCCTGCTGCGGGAGGGACTGCTGGGAATGCAGAGCCTGGAGTGGCACAGGGCTGTGTGAGCAGGGATGGGAACACAGCAGCAGCCAGGAGTTCCCAGTGACAAACACAGCAGTGCTTTAACCTTGTCCCACTCCAGCCCCACAGCTGTGCATGGATGTGCCAGGATTCCTTCCCTCCTTCCCTCTGCTCTCATCTGCCACTTCTCCCATTCCAGGTTATTCCTTCACAGCCACGGGAGCAGCCCTGAGCTGCCCACACCCCACAACAGACCCACAGAGCCAGGATCTTAAATCTGAGTCTAAAACTAGACCAAGTTTTATCACACTCCCAATCTAATTCCAGCAAAAACCAAACCAGCTCCCAGTCCCAGGGAGTTTTGTCCATAGTAAACCCAGGAACTCCCTGAGCCTTAAAAGCAGAGTGAGCCTGAGCCTCACCAGACAACTCTTCCCTTCCTGCCCAGTCACCAGAACTCTGCACCTGCTGAGGGAACCCACTTTGATTACTCTGCAGATCCACTAGGATTAGATACTTCCCATTTTCCTGGTCACCTGCAAATCCTGCTGTTTTCCTGAGCCCTTCTGCTCCTTCCCAAACCAAACACTTTTTGTCTCAAGAGGAAAACTCAGGTTCCTACAGCTTCTTGTTGCCATGTTCTATTGGGATTGTGACACCCAAACTTCCCAGCTTCTTCAGCAGCTGCCTATGAAAAATCTTCTCAAATATTTTTGGCTAATAACTGATCAGGTTTTTTTTGTGGAGTAGGTTTTGGCCAAGCTCCTCCTTGGCTGTATCCAGTCCCACAACAGGTTCCCACAGGCCAGGCACCATTATTTGATTTTAAATTACCATTTCAACAACCTTTAGCAAGTAAAAGCTGCCAATTCACACCATCACCTGATCACCCCACCCTCTGGAATCAGGAGTAGCCACCCTTGGAGAGACCCCACCCTCAGCAGGACAAGTCCCCTGCCAGCAGGAGAGGCTGGACTGGAGGCTTCCAGGTGACCCCTCTGACCAACACGGTCCTGTGACCTCCATCAAACACACCCAGGCAGACACAGGAACCTCTCACAGCCAGGTCTCCAGCCAAAGAGGTTCCTCAAGGAGCTTCTGCCTCTGCTGCTCATCCCAGTCCCTTCCCTTAACTTCTGCACATGGTTTGTGTGCCATGAACTGGAGAATTTGAGGAGTGATTGCTTTTGAAGGAGCATCCACTCAGATTACCAAGTATAAAACAAGTCTAAGGAAATACAAATAACCTAAAAACATCTGGAAGTGCTTGGGGCAGCTTTGTGTTTCACTTTAGAGCTTGACTGTCCCAGGCAGGGGAACCCCAGCCCTGCTGGACAATCTGCTCTGGGGCTGATGAGCCTCCCAGGGAAAAAAGTCTTTTCCTGTGGCTGGAAGGAATTCCTCCTGTTGGTGCTCACTGCCTCCCACCCTGGCACTCCCCCACTCCTGCCTTTTGGGGTTCCCACCCTCCATCAGGCACCTCCTCCCCACGCTCCACGCACACATCTGGAATGGGGGTGCAAGCTCCTAACGAAGCTGCAGAACAAGCAGAGCTCCTCCTTCCAGCAAACTGTGTCTGACAGCGGCACCACCACAAACCAGTGACCCAGCCCACCCCCTGGGCAGCTCCTCTGGGCTCACCCCCCAGGGACCAGGGCAGGAGTTCCCCGCTCCCAGCTCTTACCTGGCTGAGGTGGGTGAGGAGGAGGCATCTGGTGGTGCATCATGGGGTAGGGCGGGGGCTGCTGGTGGGGCAGCAGCCCTGGGTGTGCTGGTGCCCCCAGGGGGTTCATGCCAGGCCCGCTGGGGTGCTGGTGGGGCTGCTGGGGGTTCTGGCTGTGCTGCTGCTCCATTTGCTGGCGAGCCCTGAGCTCGGCGTATTTGAGCTGCTCCATGTGGAAGTTCTGCCTCTCCGTCAGCAGCTGCTGCCTCTGCTGCTCCAGCTGTGCCAGGAACAGAACAGAAGGCAGAGGAGAGTTAGGAATGATGCATTTCAAACGTGTTCCTGCCAGTCAGTGGGCTGGAAGAAGCCTCTCATCCCAATGCCACCAAACCCAAATGGAACTGCTATCCTGTGGATGTTTGCAGCAGGCTCTGGAGCTTTTTCTAGCTGGAACACAAACTCACCTTGTTCTGTTCTAAAATCTCTCAGCAACACTGAGAACTCAGCCCTAAGACAGCCCTGGAAGAAATTGGGGGTTTTCTCTCCAGGGAGAACAGGAATCTCAGGGGATTTTCTAGGTGAGCCTGAAGCAGAACGTGTGTGCAGCTGCAGGAGCTCAGGGAGCACAGGCAGGATCCTCCTCCATCCTTTGAGAGCAGGAACAGGATGTCACAACAGCCAGACACAGATTTGCACTAATAACAGCTTTATGTACAAAAGCTCATGTCATTTAGGCCAATTAACAGCAAACAGGGTACTTTGTTTAATCATGAAGTCATGTAGAGAGCGAGACCCGAGCAACCTGGCCTAGGGAAGGTGTCCCTGCCCTGGGTGGAACTGGATGATCCACAGGATCCTTCCAACCCAAACAGGTCTGAGATGCCAGGAAAAGACAAAAAAGCTACAGAAAGCATTTCCTGCTGTTGAGCAATTGTATGATGGACCAGGACTCTGCTGAAGGAAGTGATATTTGACTTATTTCAGGAACACTGACACGTCCCCACATTACTGCCGTGGACAGCCCGACCTGGGGGTGGCGTGACCCGGTTACAAAGATTTAACCAGTGCTTTAAGGTAGGCTCCACAACTCAGCTGAAAAGCAGTTGCCAAGGAGACTCTCACCTAGCAGGAGTTCTCCAAAAACCCCCAAGCTGCCCGGGCAGCCGGGGCTGGCAGGGATGGGAGCTGCACAGAGGCGGCATTGAGCATTGAGCGGGCC
Organism: Chloropsis cyanopogon; assembly: GCA_013400585.1. Taxonomy (NCBI): domain Eukaryota; kingdom Metazoa; phylum Chordata; class Aves; order Passeriformes; family Irenidae; genus Chloropsis; species Chloropsis cyanopogon. The sequence continues at coordinate 61,729 of WEZZ01005497.1, forward strand.
CAGCTGGGCCGAGCTCATGAATTAAACATGCCCGGCCGGGCGGGGCAGCTGCAGGCCCACAATGGCATCCTTCACGCTGCCCTGGCTCTTTTCTCCTCAGGGAAGCGCCCGATCAATCCACCCCACCGGGGAAATGGGGTGTGTGGGGAAACATTCCCGAGGTGGCAGACAGCTGGGAGAGGAATTCCCGCAAATGACCCCAAACAAAAGCTCAGGCAACACTTTTTTGTTCCTCTGAGACCCTTTTGTGGCCTCGATTTGCTCTCTTCGCGGTGCCCCATCCTGCTAGGGTTTAAAAGAGTCTTTACAAGGATGCCCAAACAGCAGCCAGTGCCTGAAAATTCACAGTGGAGAAGGAAAACCAGGGAAAACTTCCATTCTACACAATCCCTGTGCTTGGGATGAGGGAAGACAGTTGGACAGAGGAAAAAAAGCACAGAAAGACAAGTTATAACATGAGCTGGTGCTAAAGCTGAGCCAAGCTTAAGCTTGGGCTCTAGTGCAGAGTGGGAACTCCACCAGTGACCTGCAGCTGGAATGAGGCAGGAGCAAGGCTGAGAACCCTCACCAAGGTCAGCTCCTGCCACAGAACCCCAGAGGGCCTGGGCTGGAAGCTGGATGTCACCCAGGCCCTGCCAGGCAGGGTCACTGCAGCAGGGACACAGGGATGGTCCAGGTGGGTTTGGGATAACTCCAGACCCCCCTGGGCAGCTGTTCCAGGGCTCTGCCCCTCCATGGAGAGAGGCTCTTCCTCCTGCTGGGCTGGAATTGCTGGGCTTTGGTTTGTGGCCACTGCTCCCTGTGCTGTCACTGAGCAGAGCCTGGCACCCTGCTCCTGGCACACAGTTTGAGAGATCTGTGTGGGCTGATGGGATCCCCTCTGAGCCTTCCCTTCTCCAGCCTGGCCAGGCCCAGCTCCTGCAGCCTCAGCTCACCAGAGATGCTCCAGAGCCCTGAACATCTCTGTGGCCTCTGCTGGACCCTCTCCTGCAGAGCCTCCCCACAAGAGCCCACTCAGGAAATCAGCTGGAATTCAGGGAGGGGGTTCTGGGTGTCACCCCTGACAATCCCCCAGTACCCAACCCCCATTTCTGTGCTGCTGTCAAAGTGGTGCACCAGGAGGGGCAACTACAAACACTTAATGTCTACCCACACAACCAATCAGTGTGCCACAGCTCCATCTCCAGCACAGAACTTCCTTTCAGGGGGCATTTCCCCAGGCCTTGGCAGGGGCTGCCCAGGGAGGGTTGGAGTGCCCAACCCTGGAGGTGTCCCAGAACACCTGGATGTGGCACTCAGGCCTCTGGGCTGAGGACAAGGAGGGGATTGGGCACAGCTGGGACTCACTGGTCTGGGAGGGCTTTTCCAGCCTCAGGGATTCCTCCCTGAACAGAACCAGCAAAGCTTCAGGTGCCATTAGAAATCCTGGCATGGCAAAGCACCACCAACAGGCCCCTGGTTTCCCACACTCAGCACTGGCACTGCTGACTCTGCTCAGCTCAAACACAAATAAATGTGTTTTGCCTGAAATGTAACACCCTCCAGTCTGCAGCACTGATTCCTGTCAGCACTCACAGTCCCTGCTCCTTCCCTGCAAGGAAAAGCCAGGGCAGCAGGAATGACAGGCTCAGTGTGCAGTGGCAGCAAGGAGGCTTTGCTGCTTTAATTATTCCACTAAATATCCACAATGACAGGTGAAAAGAGCGAATTTAACCACCAAGAAGCCAAGGGGGAAAATCTGTATGCACATTTTTAAAAAGGAAAATGTCATACGCCTCAAAAGGGAGGAAAAAAACCTCCCTGTCACTAATGGAATATATCCCCCAAAGAAAGAATCTGCAGGGAACCTTTCCAGGAGAGCTGGGTCCATTTCCTGAGCTGCCAATCAAGCACAGGCTGGAACAGTGGAGGATGTGGAGCAATCCAGAAATTCCTGCTGACATNCAGGGAGGGTTGGAGTGCCCAACCCTGGAGGTGTCCCAGAACACCTGGATGTGGCACTCAGGCCTCTGGGCTGAGGACAAGGAGGGGATTGGGCACAGCTGGGACTCACTGGTCTGGGAGGGCTTTTCCAGCCTCAGGGATTCCTCCCTGAACAGAACCAGCAAAGCTTCAGGTGCCATTAGAAATCCTGGCATGGCAAAGCACCACCAACAGGCCCCTGGTTTCCCACACTCAGCACTGGCACTGCTGACTCTGCTCAGCTCAAACACAAATAAATGTGTTTTGCCTGAAATGTAACACCCTCCAGTCTGCAGCACTGATTCCTGTCAGCACTCACAGTCCCTGCTCCTTCCCTGCAAGGAAAAGCCAGGGCAGCAGGAATGACAGGCTCAGTGTGCAGTGGCAGCAAGGAGGCTTTGCTGCTTTAATTATTCCACTAAATATCCACAATGACAGGTGAAAAGAGCGAATTTAACCACCAGGAAGCCAAGGGGGAAAAATCTGTATGCACATTTTTAAAAAGGAAAATGTCATACGCCTCAAAAGGGAGGAAAAAAACCTCCCTGTCACTAATGGAATATATCCCCCAAAGAAAGAATCTGCAGGGAACCTTTCCAGGAGAGCTGGGTCCATTTCCTGAGCTGCCAATCAAGCACAGGCTGGAACAGTGGAGGATGTGGAGCAATCCAGAAATTCCTGCTGACATCCTGCTCCAAGAGAAGTCTACATCTTGTCAGACTCCATCAGTGTGATGAGGGGAACTTGGGACTGGAAGAGAGGTTCTCCATGGAGAGGGGGGCCAGGCTCCCCAGGGAGGTGCCCATGGTAGCAGGCCTGGCAGAGCTCAGAGAATGCCTGCAGGATGCTCCTGGTCAACATGGTTTAGTTTTAGGTGCTGTGAGGAGCAGGAGTTGGACCTGGTGCCCCTTCCAGCCTGAGACAGGATTCATGAATGCCAGAGGGGGTGTAATTCCATTAAATTCACACAGAAGGGCAAATGCAAAAATCCCTGGAATTATGAATCCAGGCTGAATCTTCCACCCATCCATAGTAACTGTCTGCTCACAACAATGAGGCAGCTACACAACAGAAAAAAAAAGAAATTAAAACCTGGCCATTCTGACAGAAATGAGATTTTGAGTCATCTCTCAAGCAGTTGGAGAGGAAGCTCTTCTCCAAAGCCTCTGGCACTACACGTGACACAACCCTCATAATTCCTGAGTAATCCAGGCCCAGACAGCTCCTCTGTGTCCTGACCTCACTCCCTTCCCCTCTCCTGAAGCTGCTGCTGCCTTCCCAGCCCAGGCAAACCCATCATCATCACCACAAAGTGAGGCTGTCCCTCCTGAGCATTCCCCCTCCAGGGCTTTCCCAGGAGCTGCTCTGAGTGCCCCCAAACACCTGAACTGTCTCCTTGGAGCCCACTCTTCACTGGGGGCAGGGGAAGGCAGGCAGGGCTGGTTCCCTCCACGAGGGAAGGGAGGCTTCCACCCCTTCCACTTTGCCAGGGAAAAGCTGCTCTTAGGTCAGACACAGTCCATGTGGAAAGGCCACACAGGGGCTCAATTCCAGGTTCCTGCTTGGAGTTAGGATGAGGAAGCAAATCCAGGATACCCACAGTGTGCTGCTTATGGAATAGAGAAAACACTGGTGCAGGAGGAAAGGGCTCAAATGCCACTGCGGGAGGGGATTATGGATTCCAGCTGGAGGAGAAGGACACAAAGGAGAGGAGAGGAGCTCTGGTTTCCCAGATGCTGGCACACAGATCTTTGCAGTGAGAGGTTTCATCTCCAATTCCCACTTACAGCCTCTTTCTCCCGGTCCATGATGGTTTCCAGCTCCTCAAAGTGGCGAAGTTTTATCTCCAGCTTCTTCATCTGAGTCTCCACCAGGAGGGCCACCAGGGACTTGATCTTCCTCTCCTCCACAGCTGCCAGGTGCTGGGGATGAAACACAGGGGTTGTTCTGTGACACTGGGCACAGTGAGGGGCTTGGAGGGATGGAATTATCCAGCTTCAGCCATCCTGTTCCACTTTGGGACAGGAAACAGAGAATTAGATTATAAATCTTATGCTGGGAACCAGAGGCCCTTGGCAGATTATTAAGGTTTTAATCAAATAAATAAGTGTGTAGGTTTCATACAAGAGGTGTGGAGGATGCTCAGGGCAATCCAGCTCTGCCTCAGAGCCTCCCCAGCACTGGGTACAGGGAGCACTTCCAGTGGGAATGCAAATGAGGGAGAAGGAAGGGTCTGTTCACTGGAGTCAGCTGGGGGTCACCCAAAAAGCTCCCAGCAGGACACACAGGAGGCTGTGACCCAGAATGACCCCAAAGCAGGGAGATGGCACTGCCACGTCTTCACCATTAAACAGATTTTTCTCAAGTAGAAGGCAAATTGATTCTTTGGGAGGATTAACTTCACCCCATTTATACACACACATAAATAACACCAGAGATCTGTGTATATATATTTGATACATGAGGCAGCCACGGAAGTGTTTCACACCCTCAGAGTGTGACAAGTGTGGGGATGATGCCTTTCCCTGTTTTTGTTAAAAACCTGCTGCTCAGAGCAAGAACACCCTGAGAATGCACCCTGCCTGGGGGGCTCTGTGCTCACAGGACACACTCGTGGTGTCCAAGCCTTCCAGACACAGCCAGGGGCTGCGCTGGCAGAAGGGAAAGCTGAGGGCTGAGGGGGAGAAGGAAAGCAGGAAAAGCTGGAGCTCATCCAGCTCCAGCTGCAAACAGACCCCTGCTGAGGGAGCTGGGCCCCAAACTGGCTCAGAACAGGGACCAACACAGAGCTGGAGCAAAGCAGCATTAAAAACCTCCCTGGAACCCTGAGCACAGTCAGAATTTCTCAAACCCATGTGATACCATGCCAACTGACAATGCTCACCTCCCTGACCCACCAGCAGTGAAGGAGGGCTCAGTAAATGTGGCTAAATGCACTCCTGACTCTCTAAAGTGAATTTCAAATCAGGCCTGAGAGAACCAGAGTGACCCCAAGCTCATCCAACACCACGTTCCTGAGAAATTCCAGCAGCTGCTCCAAAACTGACCAAAGTGCTGCACACAAAAAGCTGACAGAACAGGAAATTTCAAGTCAAATAACACTGTTCAGTAAAATAAACTCCTTTGTATGAAAATTCAGAGTGAGGCAATCACCTGGTGATACAGAGTCTTCTACCAAACATTTCACTCTGTTTCAAATGTGCAATTTTCATAATGAAATGGGATGAACATCTAATCAAATCACATGATTAGGCAAAGGACCGGTCTCAAAATACACCTTGGAAAGGAAATTATCCCTGAAGTTTTTCCTACAGAGACTCCAAGAGGCTGTTCCTCAGCCTGGCAGTACCCAGGCCTTTCTATGGGCAAAGGACAAATCCCTAGAGCTGCAGCTGAGGAAAATCAGGAACACAAATTCAGGGGTAATGTGAAATGTCTGATAAACCCACCACTGCACCAGCCTCGAGTCATAAATGAGCAAGTGATCCTAAAGGGCTTTTCCAACCTAAACGAGCCCATAAAAAAGAATTATGGAATGCATGAATGGTTTGGGCTGGAAGGGACCTTAAACCCATCCAGTGCCCCCCCTGCCACGGCAGGGACACCTCCCACTGTCCCAGGCTGCTCCAACCTGGCCTTGGGCACTGCCAGGGATCCAGGGGCAGCCCCAGCTGCTCTGGGAATCCATCCCAGCCCCTCCCCACCCTCCCAGCCAGGAATCCCTTCCCAATCTCCCATCTAAATCTACCCTCCTTCAGCTCAAAGCCATTCCCTGTGTCCTGTCCCTCCACCCCTTGCCCCCAGTCCCTCCCCAGCTCTCCTGGAGCCCCATTTCACCACTGGGAATTGCACTTGTAGGAATGATCTCTTCAGTCCCAGCCACCTCAAACAGGAATTCAGGGAGGCCACGAGATCAGTGTTTGGCAGGAGGTCAGACTGGGACCAGAATAGCTCTGGGAAGGGAAGTGATGGATCAAGAGCAGAAGTTCTGCAGCTCAGTCCCAGCTGGAGCAGAGCAGGATCCACCAGGGATACTTTTGCACAGAAAGGAAAAACCAGCTAACATTGGGTGTCCATTGAGAAGAAAATGAACAGAAGGTACTTAAATTCTAATGCTGTTTGTTCAGAAACCAGAACCTGTAAATACACATTTAAATGGTTGGTCTGTATGAAATACAGAGCCTCACCCTGAACATTCATGTTCACCACTTCTCAAACAGCACAACTCAACTTCTGGAAGCCACTGATCCCAAAAGAAACAAAAAACAAGAAAAAAACCCCAAACAAACAAAACCCCTGTTTCAATCCCTTGTCTCTAACCCCCATCTTCACCCAGAATCCAAATGCAATATTGCTCTGATATAAAATCCTGAGGAAAACAGCTTTGCACATGACCAGGCCTAGAGTTTATGATGAAGAGTTTAATTACTCCCTCAGACAAGACAGAGACCACCCAAAGCTCTAATATTGTCTGGCTTTTTAAGTGAGTGGGAAGAGAACTCCCTGTTGAACCTGAATTCCACTCTGCAGTGTCAGCCTCCTAATTACAATACATTATTCCCTGTAATGGAAAGCTGAAGCTCCTCCAGAACATTATTACAGCCATAATGAAAAGTGCCATCAGCCAGGTCCCTGCTCCCTCCAGCTGCTCATCTCCAGAGGAAGGGGAGCAGCAGCTCATCTCCATTTGGAGCAAGTGGCCTTCCATGAAACACAGATTAAATCTCGTGTCTCCTCATACAGACACAGCTTTTTCCAACTTGGCTGAGGATATCTGTGAGTCTGATGAACTGAGAGTCACCCTCAGGCTTGAACCGATGCACATGGGAGCCACTCTGGACTCTGCACCTCACCAAAACACTGAAGCTCAGCTTTGCCTGCAGTTTGGGATTTTAATGGACAGGGAGTTGGCTGCCATGTGGGATTTTACAGCCTGGTTTGAAAGGTAAGAGCTCAAACACCCTCCATCTCCTGGGTTCAAAGGGAAGGACTGCACAGGACATCAGCCACCACCCTCACTCTGGGGGATGCAGCTGGGGAAGAAGTCTGCAGTCAAAGAGCCAAAGATCAGAGTGGAAAAGTTAATAGGACACACAACAGCATGGAAATCCATCAGGAATAAACACCACCCATGCCTTGCTCTAGGTTTCTATAAAGCAGGTGGACGTGGAATGTGGTACTGAATCCAAGAGCTATTACAAAACCCAAATTCAAACTTGAATCCAGAGAAATTTGTAAGGAGAAAACAGATTTGATAAAGATCCTCTAAAAGCAATGAAAGCAGTGTGGTTCCTGCAAAAAGGAAAGGCAAGACAACGTGCAATTAGTAATTACAGGGTAAAGAAAAGCTGATTCAACACACCTCATTAGAGACCACACACAAACAGGAGCTTCAGGAGACACACCAACGTGCTTGTAACAGAACTCCTCACAAAACACAAAATCATTCAGGTGCCTGGGAAGGCTGCAGGGCCAGCACTGAACATCCCTCTGTGCCTGCTGCACACAGAGCTCAGGGGTTTGTGTGGAGCCCTGGGGCAGCCCAAGAGGCCCTGGAAGGGTCTGTGCCCCTCAGCACCACAGCCAGAGCCCCAGCAGACAAAAGCTTGTCACACACACGCTTTGGGGCTGTTCTTTAGGGATGTTCAGCTAGTTCATAATCACCCAAGGAGCTGCTTAATTAAAAGTGCTTGTTATCTCCCTCAGGGGCTCAGGCAGGAGAAATTAAGGCAGCACTTGTGCTCCTGGGAGGTGTCAGGGATCAGAGGGTGAAGTGCACAGCTCTGGGAGCAGGGAGCACTCCAGGCACAGCTCTGCTGTCCCTGGAAGCCCAGCCCAGGCTGCTGGGAGAGCACCAACCTTGGCTTTGGTGGCAGCAGAGGCCAAGGCAGCAGCTGCAGCTGTGGCCACGTTTCCTTCCGAGATCTCGTGTTCCACTTTCTTCTTCCCAGCCTCAGCCTCTTTGTCTTTGCTGCCATCAACGTTCTCCTTGTTCTCCTCTGCCTCCTTCTCCTCTGCAAGACATCCCAGCCCAGCCCGTTACACGTCTTCCCAGGGTGGGAGGGCACTTCACTAATTAGTGAGGCACTAATTAACTCATCCTCAGTTCCAGCACTGCTCCTCATCCGAGTGCTGACAGGGGAACCCCAGTTTGAGAGGATCTGATCCAACAAATGGGGCACCTTTAAATGCTTTTCATTCCCATCCTCTCAATTCAGCACCTGCCATCAGCTTCCAAACCAACTCCATCAAATCCAAATTCTCCTTATTCTACATGGTGCTAAAAGCCCAAATCTAAGCTGCAGGACAAAAGCAACATATCCATTCCCATCGCTGGCAGTGTCCCAGGCCAGGCTGGACAGGGCTGGGAGCAGCCTGGGACAGGGGAAGGTGTCCCTGCCATGGCAGGGGTGGCACTGGATGATCCTCAGAGTCCCTTCCAACCCAATCCATTCCGTGATTTTATGAGGCACAGGGGAAATGTCAAAAAGAATAAGGTTTTATGTAGATGTTGTTACTCCTCAGCCTGCCAAAATCCAGGCTCTGCATCACTTCCCAGGGAAACTGAGCTGAAATATTAACTTCCAAGGGGAGAAGGGAGCAGAGAATCCCAGAATGCCTGGGTTGGAAGGGACCTTAAAGCCCACCCAGTGCCCCTCCTGCTGTGGGCAGGGACACCTCCCACTGCCCCAGGCTGCTCCCAGCCCTGTCCAGCCTTAAACACCTCCAGCAGTTCCACTTCTTGCATCCACAATGACCAAATATTGTGGAATATGGGCACCCCCCCATTTCTCTGACCCCCAGGCACTTTGGTGCTGCAGCTGCTCCCCCCAGTCAGGGCTGGGAAGCTCAGGGAGGGGTTTGGTGCAGGAGCTCTGCAGGGAGGTTCAGTGGAAGCTGCTCTGCCCCGCACACAGAGCAGCCCGAGGTGGCAGGGAACACTGCCAGCTGGGTGTGGGGCCTGGCCCAGGCACTCTGGGGGGAGCTGGGGCAGGGGCAGTGGCAGTGTTACCTGTCTTGGGCTCCGCAGCCCCTTCGCCCTCCGGCTCCTTCTCCGCGCCGCGCTCGCCTTCCCCTTCCGGGACCTTCTCCCCTTCCTCAGCTTCACTCTCGGCTTTGCTCTCCACCTGAAGGGATGGGAGGGGTTGGACAGTGGCAGGGAGAGAAGATACTCACTGCTAACTCTGTTCATGGCCTTCCAAGGAATTCACTACCACAGTGGAAGACATTACATTTTAAAGGGTGGCTGCTGCCTGAGCCAAATTTGACAAACAAACCCAAAATGGGAATAGAAGTAAATGCTACACTGGACCAAGTCCAGCGACCCAGGCCAAGCTGGGTTACTCTGTGGGTACAAAAACTCCTGAACTGAGATCACAGAATCATGGGATGTCTGGGAATATGCAGATTTCCAAGCCCTGAGTGAGTCTTCCCCGCTTATCTCTTCCCAAATGTCCCCGTTTATCAGGGATGCAGAAGAACTACCTGAAAACAGAGTGGGAAATAACCCCAAGGCTGCACTGATCAGCCCCAGGTTAGTCTGAACTCCTCATCTGCTGAAGGAGGCAACAAGCAGTATCTCCTGTTGCTGCAGACTCCAGAAAAAACCACCTCCATTTATTTATCAGGAATGTAGCAGGAATTAAATAGTAAATAAATAATGATTTTAAAATTAAATTTACATATGTAATTAAAATAATAATTTTATTAAAATACATATTAAACAACATTATATTAATCCATAAACAAATAAAACAGTAATAACTTAAATATTAGAATAATTTAGCAGTAACTAAACTGGTATCCTGGAGTTCCTGGTTTAATCCCTAAACACCCACTGCAGTTTGAGGTACCTGTCTGTGGACACAGGTTTTGAAAAAGCCACAAATTTGTTCTTGTGGTCATAATCAACAGGTTGAAGGAAAATGATAATTAGTGTCTAAACAGCTGATCTGTAAGGCCAGGGTGGATCACCCCCAGCAACACAAACACATCCATGCCCAAGAGCCAGCCCAGAACTCCTGTGGGGAGGATTCTCCTGGAGCAGCTCAGCTGGAGGCCCCTCAGGCAGGAATGGCTGTGAAATAACAGAGTGTCCTGAGAGCCTTGGGGACAGGGATTTGCCCAAAGCCCTGCCCCAGGACAAGCCTTTGGAGCCCCCCAGGTCAGGATGCCCCCAGGGCAGCTCCAGTCCCAGCTCTTCCCACAGCATCCCCAGCTCCTCCCAGACCAGCCTCTGGTCCTCACTGCTGCCATTCCAGACCCCAGCACTGAGAAGAGGCTCTGTGGGACTGGAACTGTCCCTGTGGGGGCACCAGCTGTCACAGCTGGGCCCTGTCTTACAGGCACCCCAACGCTGGTGGGTTCAGGGTTGAAGAGCCAGCAGCCTCCTGCCAGCAGGCCCAAACTCACCTTCTCTGCTGGCTGTCCCTCTGCCTCTGTTTCCATCTTCTCTTCCTCAGCTCCATCTGGAAACAAAGAGGGAGCCTTTTAGAACTGTCCCCTCACCCACTCTCTGTTTTGGGCTTAGCTAAAATCTGCTGTTGTCCACCAGTGGCTTCAGGAAAGTGCCAGCTCTGACCTGCCCCAGACCAGGCTGCTCCAAGCCTGCCCTGGGGCACTTCCATCTCCCCCCAGCCCTAAACCAGACCAGACAAGGCCCAGCTGGTGTTGAAGTGAGACCAACATGAGGGCAGAAGAAGAAATGATAAAGCTGATGATTAAGGAGTGACTGGATGGGTGCAGCTCGTAGCAGGAGTGGTGGAAGAGCTGGGAGTGTATCCCTGAGCTCCAGACACCCCCCTTGGCAATTCATTTATTGCTTTATAAAACAGAGATTTAAAATGTTCCTGTAATGGCAGCTGGTTCTGAGATCAGGGATAACAACCAGCCACGGGAACACCACGGAGGTGCCTGGCCAATGTCCTACTATCATATCCCTGATATTCTGTGGGATTGTTTAGAAGTTCAAGAAATCCTAATTTATCCACAGCTCTGAAGGAGGGACCAGAGGAAGCACAACCTCGTGGATTTCACAATTTAATGTATAGAGGCATTAAAGGAGCTTATTTAGATCCTGGGCTGGGGTGATGCAGAACTGCTGGTGACAAGCCCTGATCCATCTCTAAGCTTCTGAAGACATCAGCTGGTGCTGGGGGTTCATTTTCAGTAATCCTCATTTTCCTGCTAATTCCTGTGTGCTACACTGAACAAAAACAAGGTGCAAAGTGTTCTTCTTGAACAGCAACAGATCTGTAGAGAAGTTTTTACACAAGTCCCTTCCATATATAAGAAAAACCAACTAAAATGTCTGACTGAAGGGTAATACTTTTCCTCTTGGCCTATTTTAAGATGATAAACCCACTTATCTGAACTATCTGCCACCATAATTCAATTTAGGGAGACTGGGGACGTTCTCCCTCACAGGTTTTATCTCAGAGTTAGGATTTAGTGACCCAATAATGTCACAGGGAAAATCTCGATTAGATTTTGTCAGACAGCTCTTTCAAGCCTAGAAGCAGAGTTCCAAACCGGGCTTGAAAGTGTCATTCCTCCCAGGAAAGGGGAGGATTTACAAAAAAAGCTGGATTCAATCCTTTAAGAAATAAAAGGGGAAACAAAGTGCAGAACACTCTGAGTGTGTCCAGGTTGGTAGAACTCAAACAAAAAAATTCTGCATAGAAATACCTAAATTTACATTCTTGGGTGGGGAGGATCATGGAGATCATCCCATTCCCACCCCTGCCATGGCAGGGACACCTCCCACTGCCCCAGGCTGTCCAAGCCCTGCTCAGCCTGGCCTTGGGCACTGCCAGGGATCCAGGGGCAGCCCCAGCTGCTCTGCCCAGGAAACCACTCCATGGACCATGGGAGCTGTGGAGGGACTGATGCTGCTGCTGTGGAGAAATCCACAGGATCCCAGGATAACTGAGGCTGGAAAAGCCCTCCCAGCCCATCAGCTGCAGCCTGTGCTCGATGCCCACCTTGTCCCCAGAGCACTCAGTGCCACCTCCAGGAATTCCTTGGGCACCTCCAGGGATGGGCAATCCAAAGCTCCCTGGCCAGCCCCTCCCAATCTCTGATCCCCCTTTCCATGGGGAAATTCCTGCTGGTGCCCACCCTGAGGCCGTTCCCTCTCCTCCTGTCCCTGTTCCCTGGAGCAGAGCCCGGCGCCCCCGGCTGTCCCAAACCAACAGGACACCCCAGAAAGCCAAACTGCTTCCCATCCCCTCTTCAGAGAGGATTTTCTCAAGGAAAAGCACACAGAGCATCTCAAAGTGCTCTGAGGTCCTCCCTTGAGTAGGACACACTGATGGACAGCACCCAAAGCCAGGTGCTCCTTCCCATTGCCAGGGACACCCCGGGAGGGAGGGGACGTGTGACACCAGGATCACTGCAAACACCCTGATTTCACCTCGCTGCTCTGGCTGCAGCAATACATGTTAGCTAAAATCAGGCTGACAGCCTCAGACAGGTTGTACTCAATGGTTTGGAGAAGTGTTTTCCTGCAGCAGCTGCAGAGCCCTGATGGGCAGTGACAGCACGGTGGCTGCAGCTCCCAGGGCCACCAGGTCCCATGGGTGGGACAACACGGGACAAGGGGACAACAGCAAGGGACAACAGACCCAACTATCCATTGCTGGTCTGGGGGGAAATGAGTTTGCCTGGGTGGAAGCAGGTTTTTGGTTCTCCATCACAGGCTGTCCAAAGCATCCCAGAGTCATTAAGGTTGGAAAAGACCTTCAGGACCATTGAGTCCAGGCTGTGCTTGATCCCCACCGTGTCCCCAGAGCACTGAGTGCCACCTCCAGGCCTTCCTGGGACACCTCTGGACTCCACCACCTCCCTGGGTAGCCCCTTCTGACATTTAACACCCTTTCCATGAAGAATTCCTCAGGAAGTACCTCACAATAGTAGAGTCTGGTAAAACTTATTCCCTAATTCCAAAAGGAAAGGATGACACAAAGCCCAAACCATGCCTGAACTTCTGCACAGCCATGACAGAATTGCCTCTGGGCCCTGGCACAGACCAACACAGCTGTACTGATTTTCCTGTGTGATCTAATGAGCCTAATGAAAACACATCCCAGAGGAATTAATTGATCACTTGGAGATCCGTGTCCAAAGGGGGAAGCCTTGACTTTAAGGACAGAGCTCCTGAAATCCCTTTCCCCTGCACCAAGGATGCTCTTGAGCTCTCTCCAGCAGGTTTGAGATTGCACCTTGCAGGATGTGGGAATCAAGGATCACAGAACCCAGAATCACGAGAGCTGAATACACCTCTGAGACCACGGAGTCCAACCTGTGACTGAGCCCCTCCTTGTCCCCAGCCCAGAGCTCTGAGTGCCACAGCTCTGGGACACCTCCAGGGCTGGGCACTCCAACACCTCCCTGGGCAGCCCCTGCCAATATTTAACAACCTTTCTGTTTCTGTAAAATTTTGTTCTGTTTTGCACATTGTCTCGAANAATGAAAGGACATTTCTTAGGTCAGGAAGAGGCAGATGGTTGTGAGCCACCCCAGGACACCTCTCAAGAAGCAAACTCCACTGGAGATGAGGAATCATCACCTCTCCAAGCCCCTTTCCACCTGAATCAGCAGTATTCTGTTTCTATAAAATTTTTTTCTGTTTTGCACATTGTCTCGAAGAACACTGAGCCCTTTTTCTAACACATGAAGAACTCAGAGCTGAGTTCTGCCCAAGCCAGTGACTCCACAGAGAACTTAAATGGACTTTAGGTCAACAAGGAAACCTGTGAAACATCTCCCTGCTGAGAACTCCCTGCGTTACCAAAGAGATGCAGAAGCAGCAGATCCAGAAGCTCTGCTGGTGTGAGAGGAACAAACAAAGCTCTGCAAACAAAAGTGGAGCCACCTGCCCGAGCTTCAGCTCAGCAAACACTTTAAGGTGCCCTCCAGACACCCCAGACTCCTCTGTTTTCACTGAGGCAACACACAGCCTGTCACAGGCAGGCTGGAACATGAATATTTAATTGAGAGGAAATACAGGAGAGCTGTGGAAGTGTCCTGGCTCTGGGTATGGTAATGATGCTGTTCTCTCAACCATCATTTACATTTCCCACAATAAATCAGGGCTGCACAGCCACCAGAGCTGCCTCTGCTCCTGCCTCACAAAGCCTGGGGGGGCTCAGCAAGAGGGAGGCTCCATGGGGAAGCCTGGGGAGCTGGGAATGCTGCTGGGGAGAGCTGGGAATGCTGCTGGGGGGAGAGCTGGGAACGCTGCTGGGGAGAGCTGGGAAAGCCACAGCAGCTTCTGTGTGAGCCACCAGGAGAAGAGTGATGGGCTCAACCCCTGCGTGGTGCAGACCCAGCCCCCAGGACACACGCAAAGCTATATTACTATTATAATATTATTATTATATTCCAGGCACTCTGAACTCCATTGGTTTAGGAATGCTTCCATCACCTCAGAGTTCTCACCCTGGAGAGCAGGAGAGAAATCTCCCTGCCAAACATGACCAAAATAACTGTGTGCACGTGCCCTCCTCGTGTGTGGTTTCCTAGTGTGTGTGTGTGTTTGGGAATGAATCAGAGCCATGCACAAGATGGTAAATTTAACCCTCCCCTGGCACAGTTTGCAGGTGATGGGATGCAGGCAATCAAAGCCCCATTCCCTCAGTCCCTGGCACAGAGCAGCTCCAGCCTGAGTCCCCGGGCTGGGTGTCAGTGAAAAGCTCAGCTAACTCCAGCACAGCCCTTCAGAGGCTGCCTTGAGAAATCAGGGTCATTAACCACTGCTGGAAAGACATGAACATGAATTTCCTAGAAATTATTCAACACCACAGGTGTGCTGGATATTCCCCTTCTCTGGAGCTGAATCCCAGCCCCAAGAGCTGGATCCTCCTTTGCTCTTTCACTGACACAGCTGCAGAGCAGTTCCAGTGGCTTCTTCCACAGCCTGCACTGGGGCAGGACTCACAAAGTCTTGGTATTTATTGTGGGGAACTGTTTTAAAACCTCAGAGCAGATTGTCCAGAGCAGCTGGGGCTGCCCCTGGATCCCTGGAATGTCCCAGGCCAGGCTGGGCAGGGCTTGGAGCACCTGGGACAGTGGGAGGTGTCCCTGCCATGGCAGGGGTGGCACTGGATGGGCCTCAGGGTCCTTCCAACCCAAACCTTTCTGTGACTCTATGAAAGCAGGAGACAGAACCCACCACACTCACCACAGCATCTGAAACACTCCAGTCCCCTCAGAACTCCACTGAAGCCTCACTTTATCAACTTAAAAGGAATTATCACCAGCTTTTAGAAAACCTAACAATGAAGACTTAGAAGAGGAGATTCTTGGGTATTAACTTAAGCTTCTCCAATCTGTTCCACTCATTTTCCCTTTTCACATTCCATATTGACTATAATTCATTGATATGAAATAGTTTTAAAATTATTATGGAGCTCTGATATTATTTTATTTTTGAAATATAACAACTAATGAACTTTAATTCTAGTATGGAACCTCAAGCAGATACTTTTATTTCTCCATAGTTGCATTTAAATATAAAACCAGCATTCTGTGATTCCATTACAGAATGGATGGAGGGACAGGACACAGGGAATGGCTTTGAAGAGAAAGAGGGCAGGGTTAGGTGGGATACTGGGAAGGAATTGTTCCCTGGGAGGGTGGGGAAGGACTGGAATAGATTTCCCAGAGCAGCTGTGGATCCCTGGCAGTGCCCAAGGCCAGGCTGGATGGGGCTCACCTGGGACAGTGGGAGGTGTCCCTGCCCAAGGCAGGGGTGGCACTGGGTGATCCTTGAGGGCCCTTCCAGCCCAAGATCCTTTGATTCCATGCCAATATAACAGCCAGTGAACTTGGATTCCCATCTGGAAGCCCAAGCAGATGTGTCCATCCCTGCCCAGCCACGGTGTCCGAGCACAGCCACAGCCCATGGCACAATCCCTGCCAGGGACACTCGGGGTGGGTCCCTGTGCCCAGCTCTGGGGGGTGGGAGGCACCACAGATTGCAGAGTGACCCAGTTCACTCGGGCTGAGCAGCTCCCCCAGGGAGAACCATCTGCTCCTGCCCTAATTTATTCCATTAGTCACAGCCCAGTACAAATCGCATTAGCGCCGCCGGGGCAGGGCTGGGCCCGGCTCCCCACACTGCTCACCCCGAACTGATCTGGGCTGGGATCTGCCCTGAGGCACCCCAGACACCACTGAGAGCACCTCACAGTGCCCAGTGCCAGCTTGGGCCCAAATTCTCCCACAGAAAGGGCCAGCCTACAACCTGGCAATGGGGAAAACTCAAAGCAGCAAATGTGTTACAGGGGACACGATCAGGACAAGGGAAATGGCCTCAGGATGTGCCAGGGCAGGCTCAGGGTGGACAGCAGAAGGAATTCCTTCATGGAAAGGGTTATTAAATATTGGAAGGGGCTGCCCAGGGAGGTTTAGAGTCCCAATCCCTGGAGGTGTCCCAGGAAAGCCTGGAGGTGGCACTCAGAGCTCGGGCTAGGGACAAAGTGGGGACCGGGCACAGCTGGGACTCTGTGACCTTGGAGGGCTTTTCCAACTGAAATGATCCTGTGAAGTTCTTAACAACCCACAGTGACACCTGTACTGGGAGAATATGGGAAAGGGGAACAAAGACTGCAAGAAAAATTTAAGTTAAACTGACCTTATTTTGAAACAGCTGTGAAATTAAACTCAGCCCCAGATGGAGGAACATGGAAATTTAGTTTCTAGTTGACTTGTAAATAAACCCCACAAGTTGTCCTTCCAGCAGAGCCTCAACGCCTGCTGTCAGCTCTGAGGAACAGGGAGCAGCAGATGTTCCAGATGTTTCTCTTCCCTTTCCAGCACACAATGCACACCATCCCAAAGCACCGAGCTGCCTCGTGGCAAGGCTGTCCCACCGAGTGCAGAACTGAGATGTGACAGAAGGGCTGAGTGGTTTGTTTGCTTCCTTCCTAATTAAAAACTATCTTGGTGATTTAAATGGCATTTTGCAATCTAATTCACTGGGTAGTTTTGCAATGGACATTAGGGGCTATAAATAGCAGCCCTCCATGGGTAGCACTGATAACTGAAGAGCACCGGGCACAGCCCCCTGTGATGCCATCCCACAATCTGGCACCTTGCTCGTGTCCCTGCACGGGGTGACAGCAGGACAGCTGTGCAGGGCAGGAGCCCATCCCAAATCCAGCTCCCAGCCAGGCCCCAGCACATCCTGCCCAGCTCTACCTAAAGCCAGACATGTCCAGTCACCAAAGTCACTGAAATCATTTGTGATAAGCTGAGCAAAGCAGGAGCCAACAGGGCTGAGAGGAAAGAACAGTGACAAGATGGCAGATCTGTGACCAGATGAGGAGAGCAAAGTCTGAGAAAGCCGTGGGGATGGAGTGAACTGTGTCTGCTGGGGAGAGCCACGAGGGCCCAACAGAGGGGGCACACAGGGCTCCACCTCCCAGGGAGCTGCTCTGACACTCCAGAGCAATCAGGAGCCAAACTGCACCAGCCAGGGTTTCAGAGAAGAGACTTAACAGCACAATATTTGCTGAACATGGCAGAAACGAAACCAGAACTTGTTAACACATGCAGGTAATGCCCAGCAGAATTCCAGCCAGGACTGATTTTCATGTGCCAGTCCAGCACTTCATCAGAATTCCTCTGCTGCTGCCACCACAGTGAGCAACACACTCAGAGTACCAGATCCACCTCAGCACCCACTGCCCAAACCCCACAGTTTGCCTTAACACCACAAAGGCAGTGTCCTCCAACACCCCAACTAATGGAATATCCTGCTCTGGTATTTTGGATCAGTCCACTCCGTGCATCCCAAGCAACAGCATTTCCACACAGTGAGAGCAGGAGAACCAACTCCTAAAAGTCAAGGTAGCCCCAAATTCCTTAGTTCAGTGTCCAAGCCAATCCTGCAGTGAGCAGAGTGACCCATCCCCTTCTCCCTACCCACAACTTCCATCTCCTGCTGGAGGTGACTCTGGGGTTTGTCACGACCCAGAGGAAGATGCCCCCAGGGAGCCCCAGCTCAGCCCTGCAGGGATGCAGCACTCACCCATCTTCTCGGGCTCCTCGGGGCCGGTGCCGGCGATGCAGCTGCTCTCCAGGCCGTAGGTGGGATCCACCTTCCCAGAGGCTCGAGCTGCCTCCTGCACCTTCTTCACGTGGGCCTCCACCAGCTCCAGGGGCACCTCCTCCCTGACCCGGGAAAACTCCTCTGTGGGACACGACACAGAAAATGAGACATTCGGGGGCTTTTGCAGCAAATCAAGTCATGTTTTCTCTGATCACTGGGCAGGTAAACCCTGGGACAAAGGGAATTCTCAAATATGAGTTCCTTCCTGTCACATGAGGTGGGTGATTTTGTCTTTAGGTGTGGTAGAAGAGTCTCTTCCCAATTACATAAAACTGTGATTTATGTGAAAAGACAAGGAAAAAATTGAAAGGAACTATTTTATCAAGTGGACACATCCAGTGTCCACTCAAAACTTGAACCTTCTAGTGCAAGATCTGCCCATTGCAGGAGGTGGAATGGGAAGTCCTTTAAAGGCCCCTTCCAACTCAGTCCAGTCTGGGAATTGTAAGATCTCTGGCAAATAATTTCACACAGGTAAAACAGGAAAACTCCAAGATTCACACTGAGTTTACCCAGAGCTGCACTGGTGACAGTGGTCAGAGGAACACCGACCACGAGGTACAAACACACCAGGAGCAGCGAGGGCAGAAGGCAACAGCAGCCACTCTTGGGCACTCAGTGGCCTCCTGGAGCCACTCCAACTTCACACAGAGTGCCTGGGCTGGGAGGGGCTGGAGATCATCCCCTGCCAGGCAGGGTCACTGCAGCAGGGACACAGGGGTGGGTCCAGGTGGGTTTGGGATAACTCCAGGCCCCCCTGGGCAGCTGTTCCAGGGCTCTGCCCCTCCATGGAGAGAGGCTCTTCCTCCTGCTGGGCTGGAATTGCTGGGGTTTGGTTTGTGGCCACTGCTCCCTGTGCTGTCACTGAGCAGAGCCTGGCACCCTGCTCCTGGCACACAGTTTGAGAGATCTGTGTGGGCTGATGGGATCCCCTCTGAGCCTTCCCTTCTCCAGCCTGGCCAGGCCCAGCTCCTGCAGCCTCAGCTCACCAGAGATGCTCCAGAGCCCTGAACATCTCTGTGGCCTCTGCTGGACCCTCTCCAGCAGCTCCTTGTACCGAGGAGCCCAGAACTGGACAGGATACCCAGCTGTGCCTCACCAGGGCACCCTGGCTGCAAAGGGGATTTCAGGAAAGCAGAACACAAACCTGGGAAGAGCAGAGCTTTTCCTACATAACCTGTACCCCCAACTCCCCCGTTTTACTGGTCACTGAGGAGTCTGGACCCCTGTGGCCAGAGGGGCAGGCAGACACAGGGCGAGGGACACGGGNAAGGCCCCTTCCAACTCAGTCCAGTCTGGGAATTGTAAGATCTCTGGCAAATAATTTCACACAGGTAAAACAGGAAAACTCCAAGATTCACACTGAGTTTACCCAGAGCTGCACTGGTGACAGTGGTCAGAGGAACACCGACCACGAGGTACAAACACACCAGGAGCAGCGAGGGCAGAAGGCAACAGCAGCCACTCTTGGGCACTCAGTGGCCTCCTGGAGCCACTCCAACTTCACACAGAGTGCCTGGGCTGGGAGGGGCTGGAGATCATCCCCTGCCAGGCAGGGTCACTGCAGCAGGGACACAGGGGTGGGTCCAGGTGGGTTTGGGATAACTCCAGGCCCCCCTGGGCAGCTGTTCCAGGGCTCTGCCCCTCCATGGAGAGAGGCTCTTCCTCCTGCTGGGCTGGAATTGCTGGGGTTTGGTTTGTGGCCACTGCTCCCTGTGCTGTCACTGAGCAGAGCCTGGCACCCTGCTCCTGGCACACAGTTTGAGAGATCTGTGTGGGCTGATGGGATCCCCTCTGAGCCTTCCCTTCTCCAGCCTGGCCAGGCCCAGCTCCTGCAGCCTCAGCTCACCAGAGATGCTCCAGAGCCCTGAACATCTCTGTGGCCTCTGCTGGACCCTCTCCAGCAGCTCCTTGTACCGAGGAGCCCAGAACTGGACAGGATACCCAGCTGTGCCTCACCAGGGCACCCTGGCTGCAAAGGGGATTTCAGGAAAGCAGAACACAAACCTGGGAAGAGCAGAGCTTTTCCTACATAACCTGTACCCCCAACTCCCCCGTTTTACTGGTCACTGAGGAGTCTGGACCCCTGTGGCCAGAGGGGCAGGCAGACACAGGGCGAGGGACACGGGGCGAGGAGGGACACAGGGTGAACGGTGAGGAGGGACATGGGGTGAATGGTGAGGGACACGAGGTGAGAAGGGACATGAGGTGAATGGTGAAGGACACGAGGTGAGAAGGGACATGGGGTGAATGGTGAGGGACACGGGGTGAGAAGGGACATGGGGTGAATGGCGAGGGACACGAGGTGAGAAGGGACACGGGGTGAACGGCGAGGGACACGAGGTGAGAAGGGACACGGGGTGAATGGTGAGGGACATGGGGTGAACGGTGAGGGACGCGGGGCGAGGAAGGACATGAGGTGAATGGTGAAGGACACGGTGTGAGGAGGGGCATGGGGTGAGTGGCAAGGGACGAGGCTGTCCCATACCGAGGGCGGCCTTGGCGGCGGCCGAGGCCACGCGCGGATCCACCACGGAGGCCAGGAAGGCCACGGTGCTCATGACGGGGTTGCCCGACTGGCTGAAGGGCACGGGCTGGTAGGCCAGGGGCCCCAGCGAGGCGTCCGAGTTCTCCAGGTAGGGGTCCTCGATGGGCAGGCGCAGGAAGTGCAGGATGCACTCGTCCTGCGTGCGGCTGCCCACGTGCTCCGACACCTTGTTCCAGTCGTCCTTGTACATCTCCAGGGCCTGCAAAAGGGGAAAGCAATGCTGCTGTGGGCAAAAAAGATTTTCCCTACTGGTTATTGTGGTGATGGAGCAATAAGTGGGGATCACACAACTAGTAAAAATGGTTTTTTACTGGTATCAAAAGTATCTGCGTAAGAAATATGAGAATTTCCCTGGGGTATCAGTGACATGAAAGCCACAGGGATCATCACAGGAGTGGATGCTGTTACTGCATCAGAAAGAATTGTCAGAAGACTTGAGATTTACTAATACTTGCACAGTAGGTGTTTCCCCATTTTGCTTCCACAGAGGACTAAATCTGCCTTTCCTACCAAGTCTCACAATCCTTTAATTCCCAGCACTCCCCCCAAAGGGACTCCTGCGTTCCCTCTCTGAACACAGGAAGCTCTTTGGGGCAGGAGCAGGATCTGTTTCTCAAATGTGGACTGGCTGTGATGGTGAAATCCAGTCTTTAGATCCAACAGATGCTATGGGAGTAGAAAAGCATCAAACCAATAGACCAGGGGAAAAGAGGGAAACCTATCCCACATCCTGAAGCCAGGAGAGACCAGTTCTGCAGGAGCTGTGCACCAGTGTGATTTCTGCTAACATTGGGGCTAACAAATCATTACTGGCTAGATAATGCACCTGAAAAAGTAAGAACTCGCAGACCATATCAAAGATATAATTCTGAATTTCAGTCATTTTTAAACTTCCTCAAGAAAAGTCTTAAAACAATTTAACAGCAATGAGCTACTGAAGGCCCTGCACTAGTTCCTGAAAAACCAACACATTAATCCTGTAAAACCCTCCAAGTCACAGCCTAATAAATTATTACTCTTTAACAAGCCATTTTTTTCCCCTGAAAATTGTTTTAGTGAAGTATCTGGACAGTACAAAATAAATACTGACATATCCTGAACCATTAACTTTTACATTTCTGAGAGGATTCGTGGTGCAGTCACACAGAAAAGACAAAAAACCATTTGAGTTTCTGGCAAAAGATGTTCAATGTGAAAACGAGCTTTCCCAAGTAAATCTCTCCCACAAGGCTGAGAACTCCCAGAAATCTCAACCTTCCAGGCTGACTGAACTCCCAGAGCAGGCAGGGAGAACTCGGAGCTGGGCTGGATCTGCCAGAGGATCCAGCCCAAGGTGGGAGAGCAGAGCACACAGGGACACAACGTTCCTGTGCTGGAGGTTTCAGCACTTCCCAGGGACAAGTGGAGGATCCAAACTGAGCCCCCAGCCTGGTGCTCAGAGCTCCTCCACCTGGGAAGGGCTCAGAATATGTACCAACTTCTGTGGAACACCAACACCAGGCTGGATGGGGCTTGGAGCTACCTGGGATAGTGGAAAAGTGTCCCTGCCCATGGCAGGGGTGGGGTGGGATGAGCTCTAAGGTCCCTTCCAAACACGCTGTTGTCTTCAGAGCAGCTCTGGAGGGAAAGTGTTTTAGTACTTGTTCAGTTAAAACAGAAGCTCTGAGAATTCCTCAAGGACAAAATATCGACCTGCAGGGGCCCTCAGGCACATTGTGGCTGCACAGGGCCAGCTGAGGTCATGAAAATGCTCCTGTTTGCAAAGATGTGGAAGCAAACTGGCTACAAGGACAGCTAATTCAATCCAAAAGCATCAGAGATCCAACACGGATCAAACTGGGGAGAAATGCCCAAGCTGCCCCAGTGGGCAGCACCTCCCAGCCCAACCCCAGAGTGGGTTAAGCTTAAACCTGGCTGAAGCTCCTCTCTCCCAGCCAGGACTCACTGCTGAACTTGGGTGGGGAAACCCCCAGGGTGCCTGCAGAAAGCCTCTGGCTCCCTGCTCCTTCCCTTCCAGCAGCGGGTGGATCAGCTGGGGATGCCCTGTGGAGCTCAGCTGGTGGGGAGAAGGCCCCGAGCAGCACCATGAGGGGTGTGAGAGCTCCTTGGAGAGAGAGCCCTTGGCTTGGGAATGACCTGGGACAGGCTGCACTGGACAGCCTGGTCCCACCACAGGAATCTACATCCCTGAGCCCTTCTCCTGTCCCCTGGGACCTTCCTAGTGTGAGCAGAGGAGAGCCTGCTCAGCTCAGCAGGCCACACTCAAGGCAGATATTTAATCTCTGCTCAGCCTTTACTTCCCTCTCCCTAATTTCATCTCTGGGCTCTCAGTCCCTGTCTCCATTTTTAACCCCACTGGCACATGAGACCAGCTCTGCTTCTCAACCCCCAAATTTCTGCTTTCTGCTCCTTCTCCTTCCCCATCTGTTGTCTTCCTGCCAGACAAACCCTCGCTCGCAGTAAATGTCCTTCCTAAAAATAGCTGAAAATGCACTTAACTCTGCCTGAGCCGTGGAGACACGGAGGGGGCTGTGCAGGGAGGGTGGTTTGGGGAGGAAAACTCTATTTCCTCCTCCAAATTATTCAGTCAACAGGCAGAAGACCAATAATTATTTCAGATACGATTTATTATTTGGAACTTCGCTGCCTATCTATTTGCCCAAAGCTACCCTGAGGATTTAATTGGACTGAGCTGGCTTGTTACAGCTGAGTTACTTATGCTTGAACTGATATACTCTTTACTGATTTATTCATAGAGCAAGCCCATGAAAAAGGAGCAACAAAACCATTACTAATTTAAACTCATTAAATAGAATTGCAATCTCAAGATTTAGGGGGGGTTTTGGTTTGTTTTAAACACAGAGTATGTCACTGGATTATTTCACTGGCCTACAACGTGCAGTGTACAACCATAAGCTAAAAACATACCAACCACAGAATTTTAAATAATACTACTATTAATATTAAATATTTAAATAATATATTTAAATAAATGAGAAAGGAAAGAAGTCAGTATATCACGGCATTAGCCTTGTTTTTCCTTACAAGAATGCCATGGAAAACATCTTAGCTGCTGACACCTTATAAACACAATTTCTCCATGTGCCAATAGAAAAGTATTGGCTAAACAGTGAATATCGACCTAAAATAAACAGGAGAAAAAGGGAGACTTTGGCTGTTTGATGACCACACTCCATATGTGTGAAGACTGAATCCCAGCTGCTGATTTGGCACTGACACAGGTCCGTCCTCCAGGCTTTTCCCCAGAAAATTAACTTTTCAATGGGTTTATTGACACATGGCAAGACAAAAGAGCTGAAACAACCAGGCAATTGCAGTTTGTTCTGAGCTCTTCAAATAAAAGCCAACAAAAACAGAGCCCCAAACTGGAATTCTCAGGACTCTGAATTACTCTAAAAGAAAGACATCAGCCACGCAGCCTCTACATCAGGAAAAGGTTCCTGTGAAAGCAAAGCTGGGGAGAAGATCTTTTCTTTGCAGGAAGTGGCAGCACTTTAAATTATTTCAGGCCACTGAGATTCTTCTTCTGCTGAAGCAGAGAGAACCAGGTGCCCTGATGTGAGAGCCCAGAACCCTCTGCAGCTGCTCAGGAGGGTTCCAGCCCCACTGCAATTCCAGGAGATCCAACCATCCCCACGTGCTCCAGAGCTTCACTCGAAGCCACCTGGGGACACCAGCCTGCATTATCAGGCACCTCATGGAATCATCTCAGGGATTTTTTTTTTTTGCAGACTTCCAGAAAAAGCTCGAAGAACACCCCAAGTGCAGCTACAGGGAAAACAAGGAGGAGACAGATGGGATGAAGGAGCTACCAAAGAACTTTCCCTTCTCCGTGTCCCCAACAGCTTCTCAACCACTTCAGCTTCCAAAATGAGCTGTTTCCCTAAGCTACAGCATGGCTTGGAAATCAAGATTTCCAAGTATTTATCTGAGTGCCAGGTAAACCTTTATCTGAATTATTTACCACCATTTGAATTAGGGACATTATTTCACACTGTCAGTGAGTCCTGCTGAATGAAAACACCTTTCTGCACAGCAAAACCTGTTCTTGACTTATACAAAATTCTTAAATGCTTCATTTCTGGCTTGCAGGTCCAAGTTAGAACCACACCTTAGACACAGGCAGCCCCTCTCTCACAGAGATGCTCCTGCCACCTCTTTTTGGCAGCAACACTCTTGTAGCCATGATGGCAGTCGTCATCTAACTCTGAAAAATGCACATGTGGATTTTCAAAGCCTGAACTACCCCTCCTGGCTCGGTTTCCTACCTCTGGCTCAGCCTCATGAACTCACCTCTAGCAGCAGCAGTGTCTCCTGCTCTGTCCATTCTCTGCCAGCACTTGCACCTTTACTCTACAAAAAACAGGAGGGAAAAAAACCAAAAAGGTGAAACACAGGACTTCTTGCACAAAACCTTGTAGAAGAAAACACTGAGGAGGAAAGGGGAAGAAGGTGTGATTTGATCCACTCAAACCTCCCCCCGTCCAGCTGAGCAGCCCCTGGGCACCCCATGCAGTGATTTACTCCTGGGTGAGGGCACAGCTGGGGGTTACACAGCCCAACCTCCCACCACGCCTTCCTGAGCTGAAGTAAAGGGATCTGCACCCTCTTCTGCCAGGATCTGTGCCTGCACACACAGCACAGAGGGTTTTCCTGAATAATAAACCCCCTCTGAGTGCTGAAGGCACAGTGGGCTGGTCCAAAAACACTTAATTTATCTCCAAGCTCATCAGGAAAAACTCAGAGAAATAACAACTCTTTAGAGGGGGACGAGCCACGTGAGAAGGCAGAGTAATTCCAGCAGGATCATCTGCACATCCAGCCATCACCTGCTCCAAGGGCTGCTGCTCCCAAACCTGCACCTCGTGGTAAACTGCTCAGATTTGATAAAAATCCCAAATTCCTGACGAAACTTCCCCTCCTGTGACACCCTGACCCAGCACAAAAGCAGCTGGGGACCTGCTCCTAAGGAACATCAGCAGCACTGGCTGCCTCCCTGCTAGACTGAAAGGAAGAGGCTATTTAGGATAATAAATGTTATCTCCAGATGCATTTCAAACAGCTCATTAACCCACAGAGAACATTAATCAATGTGAGTCACCCAACTGCTGCTCTCCACGGCCAAAACCCCCGGCACACAGAAACCAAACAGGGAAATCTGCCAACAAACCTGCTCCAGTTCACAGCCCCTGTAAACAGAGCCAGAGCCCAGAACCAGCAACAGATTTATCAATTTGGAGAGTATTTATATCCCCCTTAACAAGTGAAAAAGTCAATCCATGAAATGTGAGATGGAACCAGCCTTATAAAAAATACCTCTAGAACTGGTTGGGGTTTTTAAAGGACGGTCTGAAGGGGTAAATAGTGTTTAAATAGTTACTGGTTTAGGTTTAAACAGTGACCCCTGAGGACAATGAACCAATGGCATGGAATCAGCCTGATGCCACCCACGTGGGCACTATCCAGCTCTGGAGATCCCCAATTCCCACTGGAGGCTGTGCTGAGCACTCCCACAGCACCTCCAGGGACACACAGGGAGCAGGGAAAAGCAGGAGGCTGTGGAATCAACACACCCCTGCAATGATGTGTCCCAAGTTTAATTATCCTGTGTGACACTCTGCAGTGGCAGTGCCCAAACGTCCCCTGCAATGGTCCCAGGACACCCAAACCAGTGGGAACTGGGAACCCTGCTTGCCAGCCTGGAAACCCTGCTCAGACTGGAAACCACGAGAGGCAGAGATCCTGCTGGCAGCTCTCTGTGTCCTCAATCACTGCATGGTTTGCTGATGCTGAGCCACTCCAGCAGGACATGCAGGAACACAATGAGTTTGGCACTGAGGGCTGACACTGGGGACTGCTCTGGGAAGTTGTCCAGGTCTCTAATCCCATAAAATCAGAATTCCAGCACAACTTCCCACTGTGGTGTCCTGCACAGGGATGGAAGCCATCTAACCAAGAGTGGAGGAGCAACACAAGTCGCCTCAGTGACACAAAGTGGGGGACACCTGAGGAATAACAAAGCTCACTGGGAGCTGGAGGAGAATCCCAGGACACTTGCCTTGGCCAAAGTCTTTTTGGAGTAGATGTCTGTGCGAAGGCCAAAGTTCTGCAGGTCAGTTGGCTTCTCCTTGTTTTTCTCAGGGAAGCTCAGCATCTGCTGGGCAGCTGGAACCTGGGAACAAACATTACAGGGCAGAGGGGCAGGAATTGAAAGTTATCCAAGGTTTTCAGACCAACACCCAGCAGAACACGGACCGGACAGAAAGGCTGAACACAAGCCCAAGCCACCGAAACAAACATCTGAGCAATGTGTGAGTGGTTCTGCACAGAGCTGCCCCAGCTGCTGGGCCCAGCTGGCAGGGAGGGGACAAGGGGACACCTCCCCAGGTGGGCAGGAGCTCCTGAGGGCAGAGCCCAGCCCTGCTGGCCCGGGGCTCACCTGCGGCGTGCGGATGTGCAGCGGCATCAGCCCCGAGGGGGTGTCGGCCAGCACGTTGAAGTGGGGGGTCGGGGGGGGCCCCATGGCCATGGGGCGGCTCTCGGGATCCACCTGGTAGTTGATGAGCCCCCACTGCTCCAGGAAGGCGTGGACCCTGTGAGAGACAGGACAGATCCAACCTCTGCCACCAAAGCTTCGCTTGTGCTTCGTGTGGGAGGGGACAAAGGACAAAGCTGATGTTTCTGGATCCAATCCAGACCCAGGAGCTCCTCCAGTCCTTCATTAATCCCAAAGAGCAAAACAAACCCCAGAGCAGAGCTCTGTGCACACCTGAGGGCACTGCAGTGTGATGGATAAACCAAAGCCTGACTGTGTCCAGTTCTGGGCCCCAATGAAAGACCCTGAGGGACTGGAGAGTGTCCAGGGAAGGGAACAGAGCTGGGGAAGGGGCTGGAGCCCCAGGAGAGGCTGAGGGAGCTGGGAAGGGGCTCAGCCTGGAGCAAAGGAGGCTCAGGGAGGACCCCGTGGCTCTGCACAGCTCCTGCCAGGAGGGGACAGCCGGGGGGGTCGGGCTCTGCTCCCAGGGCACAGGGACAGGAGGAGAGGGAACGGCCTCAGGCTGGGCCAGGGCAGCTCAGAGTGGACAGCAGCAGGAATTTCCCCATGGAAAGGGAGCTCAGACCTTGGCACTACCCAGGGAGGTGACCTAGAGGTGTCCAGGGAAGGCCTGGATGTGGCACTCAGTGCTCTGGTGGGGATAGGGCACGGGCTGCACTCAATCTTTGGGGGGCTCTTCCACCCTTAGTTATTCCATGATGCTGCTGATGGCTGGAAATGCCCAGAAGCTCCAGGCCCAGAGGCCCCAGGCCCAGAGGCCCCAGGCTGTCACCTCATGACGGCGCAGACGTCCCCGGTGAGGTTCCTCCTGCAGGCCGTGCTGGTCAGGTACTCCTGCGGGTTCAGCCGATACGTGTCGATCATGAAGTTCCTGTAGGCCAGGTATCTGCAACACAAGGGCCAGCAGGTGTGTCCCCTCACCTCCAGCACAGCTCAGAGCAGGCATTTCAACAGTCACCCCCCCAAACACCCCTCAGTGACGAGCAAACACCAACAGATCTCTTCTATTGGTGCAATTTCAGAGCCAGCAGCAAAACCAAGAGGTAAGTGGAATTCCCACTCCTCCAGACTGTTTCACTCTGGGTTTTCCCCTGTGTTGGGATTAACAGCACATGGAAACATGTTTAAATTGTAAATCACGCAATTATCTGTTGTAACTTGGTCGCTGACCAAATATTCCCACAACAGAATAGAAGCTGCAGGAGGAAAATAACAGGGTCTGGTCTTCACACAGAAACAGGAAAAATAATCCTTGTGCATCCCTGTGTGATGGAAAAAAGCTGCACAGAAAAGCAGAAGTGGATGGAACACTGCTGTGGCTGCATGTGGAGTTTTTAATGGATGAAGGCATGAGGCAGGAAAGGCTGCAGAACAGCAACATGGAGAAGAAAAGATCTTTGAAAAGCAGAGCACAAGAGCCCAGAGCCAGCACAGCTGGGAACAGCTGGAGCAGAAACAATCCCTGAGAGATTCCCCCATTTCAGTAAGATTCTGGAATACACTGATGCTTCCTAATACAAATGATCCCAAAGAAAATAACCTGCCATGAAATTATTGATAGCCCTGCTCTTTAGAGGGAACAGACCCAATCTGTCAGACAGGTTGGCACCATCCAGGCTGGAGGGGGCTTAGAGCAGCCAGGACTATGGAAGGTGTCCCTGCCCATGGCAGGTAGGTGGAGTGAGATGGGCTTTAAGGTCCTTTCATACCCAAATATTACAGAATTTTACCTAGTGAATATCCAGTGCAAAGCTGCGTGCAGAACAGGAGTTTTAAAGCAGATTTCTGCCTTTGGAAAATTCCAGGGGGGAATGTTTCACATGCAGTGTGTGAAGCAGCTGGGAACCAAAAATATAAATCATCCAGGCAAGGCCTGAGCAGGCAGATGCTGCAAGCACATGTCCCTGCCAAAATCCCACATCTTCCTCCTGACCAAATCATATGTGCAACTGGCTGGAAGAGAATTGCTGGAGTAGGTGTTTGGCTCCATGTGGGATGCTTGGGAGGCAAGAAACAAAAAGGAGCTTCTTCCTCAGAGGAATAGTGAGGAACATTTCTGAATGCTCCAGGGGAGGAGGGGAAGAACCTGCCCAGGAACAGGTCTTGGCTGCAGGAATTAGGATTTTTCAGCAAAGGTCAGAGCACGAGGTGGAGAGAGAAGCCCAAGACAGAAACATCCCCAGGTTTATTGTGAAGGGTTTTGAGCCATGGCATGACCCATCAGCTAAACCCTGCCAGCAGTGAGAAGTCAAGCAGGATTTAGGTGAATCCCTTTTCAGCAGGGCCCAGCCCCAGGCACTGCAGAGGGAGCTGTCCCTGCCCATGGCAGGGGTGGCACTGGGTGTTTTTTAAGGTCCCTTCCAGCCCAAGCCATGCTGGGATCCCATGGAATGCTGTGTGTGAGAAATGAAGGGCCCAGATGACATCAGGACAATGAGGAGACACCTCAAACACTTCCTTCAGTACTTGATTGAAAAACCACCTTCTGAAATCCCCAGAAGCTGCTGGGGAGCCAGACCAAGACTTGACACCAAGACCAAGTGACCCCAACCAGGGCAGTCCCACTGCCCACACGGACCAGCACACACTGGTGCCCAAATCCAGGACTTTTCTGGGTGAAATCTCAGGTTTTAGGATCATTTTAATAGAAACAAGCATATAGCTCAAAAGCCTTTGACCATCTTTCCTTTACCAATGGCCTTTCAAGATCACTTTGAGTAACCAAATTCAAAACAGAAAATTCACTCCACAGCCCGAGACAGGATCTACAACACACAGAAATACAGAAATCCAGCATGGCATGAGGAAAGAGGGAGGAATAAGGAGGATTGTTCCACTTCTACCCTTTCCTGACATTTTAACATGACTTTGGGAAGTTGATCACATCCTGTACCACGCAGAGTTGAAGAATTTATTCCAGTATTACTCGAGGCAAAGTAGTTTTATTTTACCTGGATAACCACTGGTAAACACCACTTGGATGTTTAAACTTTTATCTTTACCACAACAATGTACAAGCACTGCCAGTGGCTCTGCCCCTCTTTCAGGCCCTACAGGAAGTATCAGCCTCACACACACCTGGCTGTGTCCACAGGATTTATGGAATGGGAAGCTCCTTTACCCTGCCACGCTGTCACTGCCCACATTCCCAGGTTCTACTCACATTTCTGGAGTCTTGGATTTGTTTTTGCCATTGAAGAATTCCGGAAGCGCGCGACGTTCGATCACGTGGATGCTGCAACAAAAACGGTTCAGGTGTCAGATCCTGAAACAGCCCTGAGCCCAAGCTGCAACAAACATCCTCCCTCCAGAATCAGTGACTTCTCCTCAAAGTCAGGTTCTGAAGCAAAATAGAAAGGATTTCAGTAGCAGAGACAAACACAGAATGGTGACACAAAGACTGGAGAGGTCAAAGAGAGAAAGGAATTGGACACTGGAGTGCACCCAGAGGAGGCACCGAGGCTGGAGAGGGGCCGGGAACACAAACCCTGTGAGGAGCCCCTGAGGGAGCTGGGGGTGTCCAGCCTGGAGAAAAGGAGACCCAGGGGTGCCCTCAGCGCTCCCTGCAGCTCCTGAGAGGGGCTGGGGGCAGCTGGGGCTGGGCTCTGCCTGCAGCAGCACTGACAGAACCAGAGCACACAGCCTCGAGCTGCACCGAGGGAAATCCACGCTGGATAGCAGGGAGAAGTTTTGTACAGAAAGGGTGAGAAAGTTCTGGAATGGCTGCCCGGGGAGGGGGTGGAGTCACCATCCCTGGGTGTGTTTAACAAAGCCTGGGTGTGGCACTGGGGGCCAGGGGTTAGCTGAGGTGTTGGGGCTGGGCTGGACTCGATGAGCTTGAAGGGCTCTTCCAACCTGGGCATTCTGTGAATTCAGGTGGGAACTGGAGGGAAATCAGTGTAAGCAAAACCTGCTGAGGAGGCAGGGTAAAGATCTCTGCTCTTTGAAATCCTCTCCCTCATTCCCAACTCCTGAGAAGCTCCAGAAAGATTCCAAGACAAAACCAGAGCTAACCAAGGGTCACTGCCCTCAGCTCCCAGGCTGATGGGTGACAAACAAAGGAAGAGCAGGCTGGCCCAGCCCCAGGCCCCTCACCAGTTGTAGTCGAACCAGGAGGCGTAGCTGGGGATGATGATGTGGTTGGTCTGCTCGGTGACGTTGTCCTCCCCCGCGTCGATGGAGCGGCTCTGGTCGCCCTTGTTGGGGTCCTCGTCCTCCTGGGCACACAGGGGACAGCAGGTGAGGGCAGGACAGGGGCTCCCCGAGCCCACACACGCTCTGTGGCACCCCCACGGGGAGGGAGAGCTTGGCTCCCCCTCTGCTGCTCCTCAGAAGCCTCCTGTGAACAGCTGGTGCTCTGCAGCTCGAGTGCCAGCAAGTGTCAACTCCTGACCACAAGTGATGGTGAGGAGGGCACAGAGGAGGCAGCAAAACAGGGTCAGGACATGACAAGGACTGTACAGAACACCTCAGGTGTTGTTTGAGCAACGTTAAAAATAGCCAAGCCCCACAGGCAGACCCTAAGGAGTCACTGGTATCAATAATGGATCTTTATCTGGGACTGAGCTGCCCCAAAGACAACAAGGTATCGCTCTGAACACGTTCAGTGATCTCACATCTCTTAAAAATAGTGCCTGGCATGCCACAAATGCAGTTCAACACAGAAACTGCCCCTGCAGCTCTATTGAAATGATCTGGAAGCCAAAGCAGGGTTTAGATTTAGTCCTAAAACTTAAAAAACAAAGCAAAACCTCTGAAAATCCTCTCATCTGAAAAATGCTTCATGGAAAATATTTGGCACCTGTTGCCTCATTCTCCTTTTTAATATACTAGATTTAAAAACACCAAGTCATCCCAGAGAATCTGGAGAGTTTTACAATAACAAACCCTCAATCCTGTCAGTAACTGATTTAATCTTACTGATCCCTTGAAAATGAGTACAGGTGAAATTACTGGAGGTGAGATTAAAATACAGGACACAGGGAGTGACTTCGAAGAGAAAGAGGCAGGGTTGGATGGGATACTGGGGAGGAACTGTTCCTGGTGAGGGGCTGGGATGGAATTCCCAGAGCAGCTGGGGCTGCCCCTGGATCCCTGGCAGTGCCCAAGGCCAGGCTGGACAGGGCTGGGAGCAGCCTGGCACAGTGGGAGGTGTCCCTGCCACGGCAGGGGTGGCACTGGGTGTTTTCTAAGGTCCCTTCCAGCCCAAACCATCTGGGATTCTACAATCTCAGTTGTTACCAGACTTAGGAAGAAGCAGGTGCTGTTACCTTTCCTCCAGTCGCCACTGTCTCCTCATCCTGCTCATCTGAAAGGTGAAAACACTGGGAATTACACCAATAAACTCATTTAAATGCTCACGAGCCTTTCCAGCAACACAACTGTTTAATTGGAAAGGACATTTAATTTCTTTTGGAAGGGAAGGGAAGGGAGGAGGGAAACAAAGTGGATCCCACATCACTAAAGCAATTACACCTTTACCTGTCCCAGGCCAGGGAACAGGTAAGAATACAGAGGAAGGATAATTAGAATTTCTCAACACTTCAGATCCCATAATTAATTACTTCCTTCCTAGTGTCCTAGATGACTCTTGTATAATAAGATATGGGATATGAGTTTGTATCTCATGTCAGGGCTCAGCAAAGCTCAGGGAACCTGTGATTTACCCTGATTCCCAGTAAAAAAAAAATACTGCAAGAAAAGAGCTTGTATGTCATGTTAAAAAAATAAAAATAAAAATGACAATAGCCTATGAGGGAAGAGCCTTGCAGTGAAGAGTTGGTACATTGGGACTTGGATATGTATGAAATATGAACTAATTCAACAAAATAGCAGTAGTAGAGATTGCTTTTTAAATGGAGAGATGTAGAAATATTGAAGATCTATTTTAAAATATTGACTGCAAGCAGGAGTTGAGGGTGAGGCTCGGGGCAGGGGGGCAGGGCCTTTACCCAGGTCTGCCACGGTTCCTCCTTTCACAGGCGTGTTCTCACTGTCCTTCTTGGGGTTCACTGCAACAACAGGAGTGGTGAGAGAGCAGCAGGCAGGGGCTCCTCCAGCCTGGCCTGATCCCCCCTGCAGCTCAGGGGGTCACAGGGCAGCACAGGGGCTGGCTGTCTGTCTGTCTGTCCCACTGCCCTGCATTCCCAGCCCAGCACACAGCAAGGCTTCAGTGCAAACCCAACCCAGGGAACACCCAAACGGAGAGACTCCCAAAATAACCTGGTGCCAGAGATGCAGGAGGAACTCTTTCCCAGAATTATTATTGCCCACATCAACACTTCCCTGAAAAGGACTAAAAGCACTTGACATGTAACACATTTTCCACTCATTTAGCATCCTTCTTCTGGGGACTTGGCAGGGAAATATTTTGCTCCAGAAAACTCCATTTGCCCCAGCGTGAGCTGGTGAAATGACACATTTAAGTAGATTGTTGCAAATCTATTTTTAAAAGTGTCATTTATAAATGTAGTTTTGTATTTTAAAAGGCCAAAAGGAGGTGACACTGCTGCCCTTTTCAGCTGTTACATGCCTGACTAGATAAATTTACAGGCAGAGAGCACCTGCCCCATGGCCAAGGAGTATTTACAAAATACATACACAATTTTAATGCAGCTTAATTTCTAACATCCAAAGAGCCCAAAGTGTTCCCATATTTTACCATTTTTGGGAAGTACCACTTCTTCTATGTTGGGTACTGGGGTGGGATCCTCCATGTCCTTGGTGAGATCCTCCTGCTCATCCTCTTCCTTCTGCCCCCTCCTTTTGCCATAGAGAGCTGCTTGTCTGGAACAGAGCAGACACAGGGGCTCTGCCAGGTGCTCCTGGACACTGCTCAGGTGCCAGGACAGGAGGGTCAGACCCTCCTGAAACCACTCTGGGAACAGAGGCAGAACCAGCCCCACTTCTCCTCACAGACCCCCACTCAGGCTCTACACTTGAAGGAGGAACTCAAATTATCAACTCATTCTTGTTAAAATTCTGGTTTTATCTTATTAGAGCCCAACAGACCTGAAATTTTAGTTTTGAAGAGTTCCCCTCCATACCCACACATAACAGCCCATAATTAAGTTTTCATTAGGGTAAAATACTGGTAGAATAAGGAATTGCACCAACTGCTCAGGAATAATCCCTCAAGCCTGTCCAGAAATAATTGCAGAACCCCAGGTCACAGAGCTCTCCCCATAAGCATTTCTTGAATTTCTTTTCACCTCAAATTCCAGGCCTCTGGAAACTTCCACTCACCCTTTCTTCCCTGTCTTTTTCCTGGACTCCACAGGAGTTGGGGGTGGAGAGGGGGAATGTTTCCTCTTCCTTGTACTGGCTGCTGCTTTCCTGTCCCTCCTCTCGGGGCTCCGCACGGGCTGGGGGGGAGCAGAGGTTTGAGTTATTCCCAAATTCTCCCACTGCAGGGCTGGAGGCTGCATCCTTCCTTAACCCACCCCCACACAGGATGCCACAGCTGCTCTGGGCACGCTGTGCCAGGGTCCGCCCTCCTTCCCAGCCAGGAATCCCTTCCCAGTCTCCCACCCATCCCTCCCTCTGGCACTGGGAGCCATTCCCTGTGTCCTGTCCCTCCATCCCTTGTCCCCAGTCCCTCTCCAGCTCTCCTGGAGCCCCTTCAGGCCCTGCCAGGGCTCTGGGGTCTCCCTGGATCCCTCCCTTTTCCAGCTCTATCCCTGCAGAGATAAAGGACACTGCTGTCCCCCTCAGCAGAGAGCCTCTCACCTCC
Source organism: Chloropsis cyanopogon (assembly GCA_013400585.1). Taxonomy (NCBI): domain Eukaryota; kingdom Metazoa; phylum Chordata; class Aves; order Passeriformes; family Irenidae; genus Chloropsis; species Chloropsis cyanopogon. The sequence goes on from WEZZ01005497.1 coordinate 96,665, forward strand.
TCATTCTTCATGGAGATCCTCTGGCGAAAGCTCACGGATTTCCTGTTCTCATCCACCTCATAATCCTCCTCATTCATCCACTCATTGAACACATCAGTGTCCAGAATCCACTTGGCATGAACCTGCACAGCAGGAGACATGGAGAGGCTGATGCTTTGGGAAGAAATAACTCCATGAGAGACCTCCCAGGATGAAGGACATTCCCAGAGCTTTATCAGGCCTGAATGTCCCAGTCTCTCTGGTTCCACACACGCTGGTGGCAGTGCCACAAGGCAAGGCCTCAAAGGGTGACCAGGACTCAGAATTCAACTCTGCTCCTCAAGCACTTTCAGGCCTCCTGAAGTGTGAGGTCAGTTCCAGTGTTCTTTGGATGCTGAAAATTACCACCAAAACCTCCTAAATACACACAGCCCCTTGGCAGCTGTGCCACAAACACCAAAAAGTGAGGAAGGGTTGGCCATTCACTGGAGAGACAAAGCCAACTGTCAGGATTATAACATCCACCTTCAGATACTTTGGTTTACACAGCTGAAAAAACTTCTGGTGCTTTTGAGTAATTTATATAACTTATAACTGATTTATTAATGCTTTATACAATTCTCTCTGAGTATTCCTACAATTCTCTCTGACTATTCCTAGTAAGGTTTACACCCCAAAATCCTGTTTTGCAGTCAGTTACAGGTGTTTGAACAGACTCCAAGGTGCTTTCAGGCTGGGCTGCTGTGATTCTGCAGCCCAGGGGCACACACAGAGAATGGCCAGGATAACACANTTTTCCTGGACTCCACAGGAGTTGGGGGTGGAGAGGGGGAATGTTTCCTCTTCCTTGTACTGGCTGCTGCTTTCCTGTCCCTCCTCTCGGGGCTCCGCACGGGCTGGGAGGGAGCAGAGGTTTGAGTTATTCCCAAATTCTCCCACTGCAGGGCTGGAGGCTGCATCCTTCCTTAACCCACGCCCACACAGGATGCCACAGCTGCTCTGGGCACGCTGTGCCAGGGTCCGCCCTCCTTCCCAGCCAGGAATCCCTTCCCAGTCTCCCACCCATCCCTCCCTCTGGCACTGGGAGCCATTCCCTGTGTCCTGTCCCTCCATCCCTTGTCCCCAGTCCCTCTCCAGCTCTCCTGGAGCCCCTCCAGGCCCTGCCAGGGCTCTGGGGTCTCCCTGGATCCCTCCCTTTTCCAGCTCTATCCCTGCAGAGATAAAGGACACTGCTGTCCCCCTCAGCAGAGAGCCTCTCACCTCCTCATTCTTCATGGAGATCCTCTGGCGAAAGCTCACGGATTTCCTGTTCTCATCCACCTCATAATCCTCCTCATTCATCCACTCATTGAACACATCAGTGTCCAGAATCCACTTGGCATGAACCTGCACAGCAGGAGACATGGAGAGGCTGATGCTTTGGGAAGAAATAACTCCATGAGAGACCTCCCAGGATGAAGGACATTCCCAGAGCTTTATCAGGCCTGAATGTCCCAGTCTCTCTGGTTCCACACACGCTGGTGGCAGTGCCACAAGGCAAGGCCTCAAAGGGTGACCAGGACTCAGAATTCAACTCTGCTCCTCAAGCACTTTCAGGCCTCCTGAAGTGTGAGGTCAGTTCCAGTGTTCTTTGGATGCTGAAAATTACCACCAAAACCTCCTAAATACACACAGCCCCTTGGCAGCTGTGCCACAAACACCAAAAAGTGAGGAAGGGTTGGCCATTCACTGGAGAGACAAAGCCAACTGTCAGGATTATAACATCCACCTTCAGATACTTTGGTTTACACAGCTGGAAAAAAACTTCTGGCGCTTTTGAGTCATTTATATAATTTATAACTGATTTATTAATACTTCAAACAATTCTCTCTGACTATTCCTAGTAAGGTTTACACCCCAAAATCCTGTTTTGCAGTCAGTTACAGGTGTTTGAACAGACTCCAAGGTGCTTTCAGGCTGGGCTGCTGTGATTCTGCAGCCCAGGAGCACACAGAGAACATGGCCAGGGTAACACAGAGTGCCAGGAGCACACACAGAGCATGGCCAGGGTAACACAGAGAGTGCAGAACAGCCAAAGCAGGGCCCAGGGGCACACACAGAGCATGGCCAGGGTAACACAGAGTGCAGAACAGCCAAAGCAGGGCCAGCACCCCACTGGCCCAGCACAGGATCTCTGGAGGACTGGGGCAGACTCACCTTCCACGGCTTCTCGGGGATCGGAGCGTCCTCAATTTCCGCATCGATTTCGTTGGCGTGCACCCAGGTGTCGTAGCTGGAGGGGTCAGGGGAGAGCAGCTCAGCCACCAGGAGCACCAGGAATGCTCTTCCAGCAGCTCTGGCACCTGCAGATCCCACTGCTGGGACTGCAGTGCTTCCCACAGGGAACAATCCTGCTTTGTGCCACAGGAACTGGGCACAGTGCGCAGGAAGGGCCCCAGGGCATCTCATCCACATCAGAATTTAAAAATCCTCCCAGTGAACCAGCCCCAGCTTCAAGTGCAAGTCTGGAGAGATTCAGGGCAGCTCTGAGTCACCCAACCAAACCCTGCCATTAACTTAATTCACTTCTTTCTTGTGATTTCAAAGCAAGAGCCACTGGATTCCTGGAAGGGAGGGAGCTGCATCCTGTCCTAGAAACTATTCATTATTTATAGTCACTCTTCCACATTATTCCCTCAAAAGTCTATTTATTAACAAACTGCACTGAGCAACAGCAAAAGCCAAAGTCCTTTGTAACCAACACCAGGTGCTGAGGAACAGGGAGAAGTCAGGTGCAAGGAAAGATATGCACACAGCATTCCTGGCTTTAAACCATTTTGGTTTAAAAACACCAATACAAGCTTGACTACTGATAGAAATATAAAAAATACTTCAAGGCTCTTCATCTGTATGAATAAATAAACTTCAGTGTGAGTACTGTTTGCTCTCCTGCATTGAAAGCCCCATATGAGATAGAACTCCTAGGAATTTAGTGTGTGAACAGATTTAGTGGCCTGAAAAAGTTAATTAAACAGAAGTCAATCCTGGGTTATCAATGTTTTGATTTATCTTCCACAGCCTGGGCTCAGAAATCAGTTACTGCAAATACAATGAAGCTCCTATCAGCACATACACTGAATTTTAACACGTTCCTACAGCACAGGGCAGGTTTCTCAAAGGGGTGCTTTAACAGCCACTTGCACCTGACTGAAGACAACCCTTGGAGAAAAATCTTTGTCAGAGGTCAGCCAGGTGACTGGGAATTCTCCCTTTAAAGTTTAAGGAAAGGCTCATTCCAGCTTGAAAATCAATTTCCAACCAGTTCCTTGAGGCTCTGCAGAAGAACTCCTTTTCCAGCCTCACCCAGTGCCACAAATGGATGTGGATATTGCAGTTTTAAATCAATGGGTAATTCTTTCCAAGCTTTGCACATTGGAATCAAGACTTTTCCATCAACAAACAGTTTCTTGGAGTTTTCTTTTCCCCCAGCTTTCTTTACCTGTCTGGAAAAAAGCCCCAGTGTACCAGCACCTGCTTGTCCTTTTTCATCACAGGTCTCAACCACTCATCTGCAAAGGGAACGAGACCCAGGTCAGATGTGGAGGGAAAAGCACAAGAATTCACTTTCCACAGCGAGCCAGAGGAAGTTACTGCAAACCCCTCTGCTCAAGGCCTGAGCTGGGATGAACCTTAAAACCCATCCCAATCCCCCCCTGCCATGGCAGGGCCCCCTCCCACTGTCCCAGGCTGCTCCAAGCCCTGCCCAGCCTGGCCTGGGACATTCCAGGGATCCAGGGGCAGCCACAGCTGCTCTGGGCACCTGTGCCAGGGCCTGCCCACCCTTCCAGCCAGGAATTCCTAATTCCCAATATCCCATCCATCCCTGCACCTCTCAAGTGCCAAACCCTGCAACCCAAATGCAGAGAGCAGAGCCCAGAGAAGCATTACAGGAGAAATCCCGAGGATGTGGACCTGTATCTCTGATCCCTGCTGGAATTTTGGGCTGCTCCCCACAGTGTGACCTGGGGCTCAGAGCCTGAGACAGACACAGGGCTGAGCTGGTGCTGCCAGAGGGACAGAGCACAATCCATCCCTGATCCCTGCAAACTGCAGGGAGCACTTCCATCTAGTGGCCAGCACAGGCCAGGGAATGTGGGGAAGGGATTTATTCATGTCTGTGCAACTTGGGCTTGAGGACAATGACCCACCAGGTAATTAAATTGATTTAATTTAAATGAAAAATAAAAAATTTAAGATGAAAAAAGGAAGAAATATTTTTTGCTATTTGCTGAAAGAGGCAGCTGTGAAATTGCTTTTTTTGGACCTTGCACTTCATGCAGGCAGAGTGAACTTGAACACAGCCAAGCCTCATGGAGGAGCTTTCCTTGCCACCCACACACACACACAAGGATTGTACCAGCATTCCCTACAGAATTGCTGGAGAGCCAGGAGCTCAGAATCAGGGAATTGCTGAGGTTGGAAAAGCCCTCCAAGATCAGAGTGCAGCCATTCCCCAGCACTGCCCCGTGTCCCCAAGTGCCACATCCACACAGCTCTGAAATCCCTCCAGGGATTGGCACTCCAACCCTGCCCTGGGCAGGAGGAATTTTCCCAAAATCCAGCCCCAAACTCCCCATGCACATTATCCATAATGCAGCAAGTGTTCCTTCAGGAGCAGGCTGGGAACAGCTCTGCTGAACACTTCCACAACTTCTCATGGCATTAATGACAAGACTATTCCCACTTGAAAACTGTCACAGAACATTACCATCATCCATTGAGGTAGGACTTGGATACACATGGTGGGTAGCCTTGGATTTCTCTTCAGTGACTGTTCCCTGGGGGAAGAAGAGGAGAAACTGCATGAGAAACCCTCAGCACATCACCCCAAAGGCAGCTGGTGCTCAAAAGTGACATCCCATAAATGTGTAAGGGATTGATGTAACAGCACAACAAGCTGCAGATCCCATCCCTGGATGGCAGCAGGAGGAATTGGAACAGTGCTGTGGAGTGGGATGTGGAGATTCTCTGGGATCAGGGGCTGAAGGGCAGGAGTTCCCACAGCTCAGGGGAGGGACAGGGGCAGCTCTGAGCAGCAGCAAAGGAGGGAGCTGGAAAATAACAGAAGTTGGAGCAGGGAGGACTTGGGACACCAGGGAGCCACAGGCACTGGGCTGGGGTAGTGGGGAGATGACAGCAAGGGGTTAAAAATGCAAATAACCAAGATAGTGAGGAAGCAAAGTTAGTGACAAGGTGAGAATTCAGAGGCAGAGCAAAGGAAAGCCCAAAAAGCAGAATGAGGGACAATTTCTGTTTTCATCTCCTCACATCCCTGCAGAGACAAAGCTGCTTTCAAAATCCCTTAAATCCCCCATGGATACAGCGTGGAGCTCACTACAGACTTCCTTCATGAAAGGAAAATTGACTCATTCACTCTAATTTAAGCAATAACACCCATCCTGAATCAGCCAAATAATTAAGAGCAACTTGTGAAAATGTGCCCAAGTGAGGCTGAGACAATGGTTCATAATCACAACACAGGAAATACATTCAATCTGGAAAAGAAACTCTTTGGCTTCAGNGAGCTCAGAATCAGGGAATTGCTGAGGTTGGAAAAGCCCTCCAAGATCAGAGTGCAGCCATTCCCCAGCACTGCCCCGTGTCCCCAAGTGCCACATCCACACAGCTCTGAAATCCCTCCAGGGACTGGCACTCCAACCCTGCCCTGGGCAGGAGGAATTTTCCCAAAATCCAGCCCCAAACTCCCCATGCACATTATCCATAATGCAGCAAGTGTTCCTTCAGGAGCAGGCTGGGAACAGCTCTGCTGAACACTTCCACAACTTCTCATGGCATTAATGACAAGACTATTCCCACTTGAAAACTGTCACAGAACATTACCATCATCCATTGAGGTAGGACTTGGATACACATGGTGGGTAGCCTTGGATTTCTCTTCAGTGACTGTTCCCTGGGGGAAGAAGAGGAGAAACTGCATGAGAAACCCTCAGCACATCACCCCAAAGGCAGCTGGTGCTCAAAAGTGACATCCCATAAATGTGTAAGGGATTGATGTAACAGCACAACAAGCTGCAGATCCCATCCCTGGATGGCAGCAGGAGGAATTGGAACAGTGCTGTGGAGTGGGATGTGGAGATTCTCTGGGATCAGGGGCTGAAGGGCAGGAGTTCCCACAGCTCAGGGGAGGGACAGGGGCAGCTCTGAGCAGCAGCAAAGGAGGGAGCTGGAAAATAACAGAAGTTGGAGCAGGGAGGACTTGGGACACCAGGGAGCCACAGGCACTGGGCTGGGGTAGTGGGGAGATGACAGCAAGGGGTTAAAAATGCAAATAACCAAGATAGTGAGGAAGCAAAGTTAGTGACAAGGTGAGAATTCAGAGGCAGAGCAAAGGAAAGCCCAAAAAGCAGAATGAGGGACAATTTCTGTTTTCATCTCCTCACATCCCTGCAGAGACAAAGCTGCTTTAAAAATCCCTTAAATCCCCCATGGATACAGCGTGGAGCTCACTACAGACTTCCTTCATGAAAGGAAAATTGACTCATTCACTCTAATTTAAGCAATAACACCCATCCTGAATCAGCCAAATAATTAAGAGCAACTTGTGAAAATGTGCCCAAGTGAGGCTGAGACAATGGTTCATAATCACAACACAGGAAATACATTCAATCTGGAAAAGAAACTCTTTGGCTTCAGCTCTGAATTGTCCTGACACAAAAGCCATCAGAGCATCCAGAGGTCACATTCCAGGGCATTTCTCTCCAGAGAACTGAGAAGACTGTTTATGTTTTTAAGAGATGAAGCCATTAATCTTGCTCAAGTCATCCTTTAGCACCTGGAATTACGAGGGCAAGGTTCCCTGAGGCTGCCTGGGCTCTGCTCAGCACCAGCTATCAAAGAGTGAAATAAAGCAAAACCAAGGAGCATTTCAAGAGTGAAGCTTCCTCCTGCTGGCCCACACATCTGGAACAGCTGCCTGACTCCCTGCTTCAGCCTCAGCTTTGGACAAACCTGTACTGAGCAATAAATCAGCCAGGCCTGCCCCCAGCTCACCCAGAACCAGCTGGCAGCAGGTCCAGGTTTGCTTCTAGAGCCCAGCCAGGATTCAGCCTCCAAGGGAGGGTAAAAACCATTCCAGAAGGGAGCTGCTGCTGCTGCCCCGTGCCCTCAGACACCCCCAGGGCTAAGCCAGGCTTTTCCCCAGAGCTGAGCAGCCCTGGGTACAACTGTGCTGTGTGACACTCACCTGGTGACGTTTGACAATGTCCTTCAGCTTGTTGGCCAGCTTCAGCTCCATGTCAGGAATGAGGTAGATGGTTGGTCTGCTCAGACAGTTGTTCTGTGAGAGAACAGCAAGTTGAAACAAGGAATTAGGAGGTGATCTGAGACAAAAATCAGAATATTCCTATTAAAATCCCCAGTGCTGGAGCTCCAGTGGAACCCAGAGCAGGGGGTGACACAGGGCAGTGATCCCAGCTCCAGGATCTGGGACAGGGACATTCCCAGCAAAGCCCTCCCAGGTTTTTATCATGCACTGCAACCACTGCACGTGAGCAAGGTTCTTTTGCTCTAAGAATATTGCTGCTTTTTGCTGTTCTTCCTCTTTCCATTCCTAATGGACACCTGAAAGTTATGCTTTGATTGCATTATACACTGAACTTGGAGTTTGAAACAAATCATACATTATTGCCATGGAGCAGTTAAAAAAACTGAACTTCAAATCAGACTCCCCAGAGCTGCTTAGTGGGTACAGAAAATAACTTGTTGGATAAAGTGAGACTGAAATGGATCCTAACCTGAAAAAGGCCAGTTTAGATCCAACTGAAAGTCAGCCCTGGCATGTACAGGAGCAGTTTCTCAGTCCCAAGGGTGCACTCCCACAGGGACGTGGGGACACCTGGGGTGTTTTCTCTCTCCTTACAACAGGTTTTCCTCACCCCCTGCACACCCACAGAGGGCCAAGGGAAATATTCTGCATTTTTCAGGTGAAAAGGTGGAATTGTGACTAAGCTGGGAGGGAGAGGAAGGGGAGAGCCCCACATTCCTGCAGAAGGCCAGGACGAGGTCCTTCCCTGAGCGCCTGGGGAGGGGATCCCTGCCCTGGGCTGGGCTGTTTGTCCTTGCCTGCACCAGTGTTTTCTCAATGTTCATGAACATCTCCACGTTCCGATCCATCCGGGAGGGATTCTGCAGGTCAAACCTCCTCCTGTGGAGGGAAATGATTCAGAAATGTTAACCCCACGTCCCCAGCTGCCAGCATCCAGCACCTTCCCCGCTCCACACAAACACTGGATCATGGCAGCCGTGCCAGGACACTTCAGCACAGCCACAACTACTCCTGCTGCCCTCGGCACCCTCGCGAGCAGGAAAACCACAATGAACCACACCAGCAAATGCAGCTGATGTGGGAGATGTTCAGGGAGAAAAAGGAAGGTTGACAGTGTCCACCAAACCCTGCAGCAGGGTCGTGCACTCCACCAGAGCCACGGGGGGAGTTAAACACACAGCCACCATGGATTTCAACAACCAGATGGGAAAATTCATGGACGAGCCCTCATGGTTCTCTTACTTCTGCTGCACCCATCCACCAGTCCTGGAGTCCAGAGAACCAGCAACTCCTCTGCCTGATGTGAGAACAACCACCCCCCAGGACACAGGCAGCTAATAATCCAAGGCAGCATTCTATCACTGCCTTTGCTGGACCTTGGTGCTTAATTTTGTTATTTCACAGACAAATCATCACCATTGCAATGCCAGTGGAGATCTGTCCATCAGAAATGGGGGGAGGACACAAAACCTGAGGAATCCTCCTGGGAAGCAGCATGAGAGTGCCCAGATTCCCTCTGCTGTACCCACCTGACCGCTGAACACGTCTGGAACCCACAGAGGGGCCAACCCAAATGAGGGATTGGAGTGGTGACCCCCAGAGCCTGGGGAGGGACAACCCCAGCCCCAAACCAGCCCCTCAGCACGTCCAGCCCCAGCAGCAGCAGGGATTGCCAGAGATGGGCTGAGCCCTCAGGATGTCCCACAGCAGCAGGAGGTGCTGAACCCTCAGGCTGTGCCTCTCAGATGCAGAGCACGCCCTGGCATGTGCCTGTGCCTCCAGCTTTGGGAGCACGCTGCTGCTGGCTCTGGGAAGGCTCCCTGGGCTCTGGGGTGGTGGCAGGCTGTGACATCCCAAGCCCTGCACACCCACAGCAGCGGGAAAGCTGGGCATGCCCTCCCCCTGAGGCACTGACGGGCTGCAGCCACCTCCCAGCTCAAACCAGTCCTTCCACAGCCAAGGGCTGTTTCCTATAAACACATCCCTGCTCCCAGCAACAGATCCCTTTCTCCAGTCCATCAATGTTCAGGGAAGGTGAAGGAAGCAAAGCTTAGCCCCAAGACTTCTAGCCCCAAGCCCTGTGACCACACCAGGCTGTGACCCCAGTAAATCAGACATGACACCCCAGCTGGGACCACCACGGTCTTCTCCAGGGGCTCCTGGGATTTTCAGGAGGGAGGAGCCCAGGCAGGTGGCTCTGGGAACACTCTGAGGTGCTGGGCAGCTCCCTGCCAGGGGGATGGTTTCTGTCCTAAAGCACATTGGGACTGCCCTTCACACTGAGGACACGGCAAACAAATCAAAAGTAAGGTCCTGGCATATTTATTGGAATCAGCCTTTTAAAGAGGAATTTATGACCTTGTTGTGTGCTCTGGAGAGTTCACCCTGACTTGCAGAAGCAGGGCCAGACATCAAGGCTGCCAGGTCACTGTTAATAAGGCATTTTACACCTTTAATATAGAGGATTTTTGAGTCAAGACCGAGCCCCTTCCCCAGTATTCAGCCACGGTTTGTATCCAAAACACCCAGAAAGGCTCCCTGGGAGACAAATGCCAAACAAACACCTACAGACCTCTTGGTACCTGTGAGACAAAGATACTCAGGGCACAACCAGAATGTTGACATTTTTTGCTCAGAACCTGCACTGTTAATGCTGCATGCCCCCAGATCCCTGCCTGCTTCAGAAACCCAGAGAAGGACACGGACACATGAACAACAGCACTGTTTGAGCTGCCCATTTGGATAAAATGGCACTCATTCTTCCTGTGCTCAGCTTAAGAGACTCCCTGGGCCAGGCTGGACAGGTATGTCCAGCTCTCAGACATACCTATTGTGGCGAGGAAAGGGACTTCTCCTATAAGACAGATCAGTCACAAACAGGTTAAGCAGGAGCGACAATGCAGAGCGTTCAAAAATCAAATCAATCACAGTGCAGGCAAATCACAGCAGGGATTATCTGCTACAGCAGTGAGGGACACATTCCAGGGCTGATCCTCAGAGTTAGGGTGCAGGATTACTGCCCGCTACAGCCCACATGCACAGCCACCAGGCACTACCCAGCTAATCCTGAGGCAGCAGCAAGGGAGGGACAGGGGAGGAGGCAGCTCCAGAGCTCAGCTGGGCCGGGCAGCTGGCTGCAAACCACATTTTCCACGTAAAAATGTGGGGTATTGGAATATTCAAATGTTCCTGAAGTTGGAAGCGTTGAATTCCTGTATCTTAAGGCAAAGAGGTAGCAAGACACTGCTGATAAATAACACTGCCTGTCCCAGGTGTTGGCAAGATTGGAATAGCAAAACCCCTGAGAGTGGTTTATTCCTGATACATCCACCTCAGACAGAGCAGATATGGATATAAATAATTCCTAAAAACAACCAAGCATTCTCTAACAACTTCGTTTTGCCTTTTAAACGGCTCTTGTGTGTAAAAACAACTCAGCCAATTCCAGGAATGCTGCCACAGATTGGAAACATCACATCCAAACTATTTAAATTGGTGGACAGGAACAACCTCTGCTTAATTTTATTGATTGTTTACATTTATTAACTTTTCATCCTCATTTTTTTGCCCACTGTTCTCAAGAAGAGTAATTTCAAGGCCAGGTTGGACAGGGTTTGGAGCACCCTGGGACAGTGGAAGTTGTCTCTGCTATGGCAGGGGTGGCACTGGGTGGCCTTTAGGGGCCCTTCCAGCCCAAACCATTCCAGCATTTTATGATCCTATGCTGCTGTTCCCTTGGGAAGAGGATTATAACTTTAAAACACCCAGGTTAAACCACTCCTGGGATGTCACAGGGATATTTTTCATCCCAGTACCAACAGCTCCAGGGGCAGAGTTTCTAAGTGCTTACACTCCCCATTTTGGAGCAATGGAAATCTCAGCATTTACCAGAATCTGCAGTATTTCATGCTTTCCCAATTATAACTGAACCAAATCATCAATACAGCAACAAAGATGTACCTCTCAGAGATGTGAGACTGATTCTGGTTTATTTTCTCAGTCAGACAGCAAGGAAACAAAAACAGAGCCTCAAACTTGTAATTAACTCCAACTACAGGCCCAAAACCTTAAACTTGGCCAACTCCTCTTTAAATTTAGAAGTGTGGGGGCGTGTCTTAAAAAAGCTACCATCAGCAAAACAGGAAAAGTTCCCTCTTCCCATCTCCACTGCCTTGCCTGCCCGCTGCTCCAGGAAGGATTAAACTTTAGGTAGTTTGCATAAGCAATTCATGTGCTTGGTTTCATGCAAAAGGTGTATAAACCACAAATAAAAACTTACCAGCCCTGTTCATTCTTATATTTGTAAGCAGCACCAAGAATGTGACATAATGTACCTCCAGCTTTGAAATCCATGAAGCACTTTGCCTGAAACCCAAAAAACAAGGAAAAGCAGTGATATTAACTTTCATGCAATTATTTTAAACAAATACAAATGGGTTAGCTGAGTTTTAGACCTAGGACATATCAAATGAAAAGTTAATTTTCAGATGAAACACTTCTGGAGTTTGAGGTTCTCCTTTCAGAATGTTTCCTGAAGATTAAATGTATTTGGATTAAGCAGAATTCTTTGTGTTTGAAAGAACTTGATGTATCTGAAAGCTCCAAGTCCTTCCTTGTAGAGCTGTAAAAATCCAAAGTACTCTTTGTACACCCATTTCATAGTAAATTAAACCTCAAATCGTAGCTGTCAGGGAAGCAGCTCTTCATCTGTGTGAGAGCATCAAACCAGGCCATCAGGAATGAGCAGCTGAGGCAGAGCTCAGCTATTCCACATCCACATCCCTCCCCCACGGAAAGCTGTGTGTCAGGAGCTGCAGATCTGCCCTGAAACACCAAACCCAGCTCATTTCAACCCTCTTAGTTTTACCAGAGCACCCTGAGTCACCCATTGCCAAAGCAGGGATTCCACAACATTCAAACAGGAGCACGAGGAGCCTGGAAGCTGCACGGTCCCACCAAGCCCTTTCTCTGCAAGCTTCTTGAAAAAAATCCTGTTTCCTGCACTGACAGCTCCATTTTAGCCTGGAATTGTATTTGCACCTTTCCTGCTCTCTCTGGTCAGGATGGCTGTGCTTGGGAAAAGGCAGCTGCTGGCAGAGTCACCCTGGAAATGGAGACAGGCAGATGGGGCAGCCGAAGGCAGCAGCAGGGAGAGACAGCCAGGACCTGCTCTGATCACGGATTATTTTGTGTTTCTCAGTAAATATAAAACCTGCACAAGGCACAAGGCAGAATCTGGGGAGCTGTTCAGAGGCTGGGCTCTGGTTACCACCAGGGGCTTTCTGCTGGGAGCAGAACAGAGACCCCCACACACAGCAGCACCCCTGAAGGTGCACTGAGAGCTGTCTCCTGCTGGAAGTAACTGAGATCCAAGTGCTGTAAATCCACCTGAGCAAATCTGACCAGATTAGACCTTTGAAGCAGCGAGAACAAACACAGGAACAACGTCTCTATGAGGCCACTGCAACGTTTATTGCCCATTTTTAAGATAAGACAAATTGATCTAAGGCTCAGGAGCACTCCAGTGGTTTATGCACTTAAGGAATGTGGGTGGGTTTATGGTTTGTGCTGCCACATCCAAATAAAGCCCTGCAAAGTTCCCCCTGTCCCTAAAGCTTCCCACTATCACCCAGGTACCAGGAGAGGTGGTGAGATCTTAATGGCACCTTGGGGTGCTGCTGGGTACACTCCAGAGCACCAGGAGAGTCACAAAATCCCAAAATGGTTTGGGGTGGAGAGACCTTAAGGTTCATCCAGTGCCCCCCCTGCCATGGCAGAGACACCTCCCACTGTCCCAGGCTGCTCCCAGCCCTGTCCAGCCTGGCCTTGGGCACTGCCAGGGATCCAGGGGCAGCCCCAGCTGCTCTGGGCACCTGTGCCAGGGCCTGCCCACTCTCAAAAGGGAGGATTCCTTCTAAAATTCATCTGGGAATTGTTCCAGGATTCACCCCGTGAGTCTGAAAACCCTCCCAGTGAAGGAGTGTGCACATCCCACCCTCATGGAGGGGTTACAGGGACAAAAACCCCTGGGGGAACCAGCACAGAACAAAACCAGGCACTGTCCTGCCACGGGCACCCACAGCCACAGGAGCCCTGACAGCAGCTCTCAGGCCAACTTCACTTCCAGCTGGCTTCAACACCTTCACTGGCTATAAATGATTCCAGCTTTGAATCGATTAAATGATCAAATGGATTAAATGATTCCAGCCTCAGAGCGCCCCAGAGGCACGGCCCCAAGGCCAGCACACACCTGTGGCAAAGATGAGCACACACCTCCCTGCTGATGCCACACTTACAGGGTTAGGACACTTGTCCTGGCACACAGACCTGCCCTGATCACCCAGCTGGGCCTTGGCACCAGGCTGGCACCCCTGCCCTGCTCCCAGATCCCTCCCTGTGCTGCCCTCCCCAGCTCTCTGGACCCCACACTCCCTGGGACAGGATGCTCTGGGGGGTGGGCAGGGCTCCAGGCTGCAGTTTGATAGCAGCAGCCCTCACAATGGTGGTATTGTTTCTGGGTACCTGCATCCCAAGGGACTGGAGAACCATCCCAGGGCCAGCAGGTGCTGCTGCAGAACGTGCAAAGTCATTTCTCACCCGTGGCAACTTCACAAGTTTGGAGTTTAATCGACCAAAACACCTAATGGGAGCTTGTTTGCCTTGGAAAGTGCATTTTATTCACTCAGTTTAGGATGCACCAGCCCAGATTTGACTTAAAACTGATGAATTACACTGAGTTTTAGTAGAAATTAAATTCTTCCCACAGCATTCCAGAAATCATTTCAAATACACAGAGAATAAGCTGTATTACACCGAAAATCTGCACTAAGGAGAGGTGTGCTATTCCAGAGGGGGCATCAGGAATTCCTGGGCTGGGGCAGGGATGTCCCAATGCCCTGGACAGTTCCAGCAGCACCGACACGGAGCTGTGACAGCAGAGGGGGAAGCCCAATACTCACAGGAAGCTTTGTGAAGGCAGGATTGGTGACATGTTTTCCAAAGGCATCTTCCTGGAATTGCAGCAGCTGCACCACCAGCCCAGCCAAGGTTTTATTGGTAGGAGCATCAGCCTGAACGTACTGCAAGACAAAAAGCACAAAATTTTGTTAGGGAGAGGGGCCCTGGCAGTGAAGGCTGGCTGTGACAGCCCAGCTGCCTCCTGCACCTGCAGAGCAGAGTTTGAGGATTTTGGGCTCCCTGCCTGGCTGGGAAGGGGAGCAGGGGGTTTGCACAGGAGAAGCACCGAGCACAAACACTTCCCAAGCTCTAGGGCAGAAATCCAGCACTCAGCCGTGGCTGTGCCCGGCTCCCCAGGGTCACAGACACGGATTAACCACCAGAGCTGATCCCAGCTCCCAAGAAAGGAACAGGCTCATGCTGCCCACACACACAGAGCTCTCTGCAGCACCTTCACAGCCTCCTGCTGCAATTAACTCCTAATTAATCCTCAGAGCACCCCTCTGGTATAAATAGGATGTCCTGCACAGAGGGAAGAGCTGAGCCACACAAAGGTGCTCGTGATGTTTTGGGACAATCTGAGCAGCTCCCAAGGCTCAATAAAATTACATTTACATTGTGAATGTAAAATCACAGCCTGGAATATTAAACCCCTCCCACGGTGCTGAGTTTCTGTCACCTCTAATATTCAGTATTCACTGACTGGATGTCAACTCCTGGCTGTGCCAGATGACTTCCAAGAGGAGAACAAACATCACTTTTCAGGTAGAATGTGGAGCAATTTGAGCTACCCCAGTCTCTCAGCCTTTGCTCTTCCCTCAAATCAGATTCTTCTAAAACCCCTTAAAAAAAACCCCAATTTTGAGACCCAGAACCCTCAAAGTTTTAAAGCTGTAGTGCCAAATACCAGTCAAACCTAAATGAGCTTTGCAAAGCATCAGCTCCAAAGCCAAAGACCCCACAAAGACACTGAGTGAATGGAAACAATTATAATTTCAGTGTCTGACCACCCTGAGATGCCAGTTCCCCCAGCACTTTCCCAGGAGCAGCCACATATCTGAGAAATTAAATCTTCCCAGCTCAAAGGACACAAATTCCCGTGAGGCTCCCGAGTGTCCTGTCCTGGGTATAAATCCTGAACTAGAAACACGAGCCTGGAAACAACTGAAGGCTAAAGTTTCAAAGCTGCATTTCAATCTGCCCTCTCCCCTCCCCCAGGAATTAATGTTTTAATTATATCAAAATCACAGAATAGCCTGAGTTGGAAGGGATCCACAAAGATCACCGAGTCCAACTCCTGGCTCCGCACAGGACTGGGGACAAGGCATGGAGGGGCAGGACACAGGGAATGGCTCCCAGTGCCAGAGGGCAGGGATGGATGGGAGATTGGGAAGGGATTCCTGGCTGGGAGGGGGGGGAGGGGCTGGGATGGAATTCCCAGAGCAGCTGGGGCTGCCCCTGGATCCCTGGCAGGGCCCAAGGCCAGGCTGGAGCACTTGGGACAGTGGGAGGGGTCCCTGCCACGGCAGGGGGGGCACTGGCTGATCCTTGAGGTCCCTTCCATCCCACACCAGCCTGTGGTTTTATGCACTGCCTTCAAAAAAAAGAAAAAAAAAAAAAACCCCAAAAAAAAAAAGAAACTTGTAATATAAAAAAAAAACAAAAACAAAAAAAAACCCAAAAACCAAAAAAACCCCAACCAAATCCAGAAGAGGTGGCATCCTTGTACTGACTTACTCTACTTCTTTTTTTCAGATATTTTCCTTCAGAGAAAAAGGAAAATTACATGAGAATACACCTTGCAAAGCCTATTCTTAGACATGGGAACCTTTTCAGGCAATCACTCCTTTCCTGCAGCTCCCATTTTTACCTCTTGCAGGAGGCACTGACAGCTGGAAGCTGTAAAGGAAGACAACCCCTCCTCATCCTCCTTTGCACTGCCACTACCCTGCAGATCCGTTTAATGAGAAGCCCATTACCTCGCCTGAGGTTCCCTGAATAATAAGGGGGAAAACCCTTCAGAAAGAAGCCCAAGACTCCCCTCCATCATTTCTGCATCCTAATGAGCAGCACGAATGCACCTTTAAGCAGTAAAACACAGCAGACAATTTCCCAATCAATCCACAGTGGGTTGGGGGACCACAGAGGCATCGAGTCCAACAGAGCCCCAGGTTTTCCCCTCAGGTCCACAAAACGACCCTGCAGCAAATAAAGGTTTCAAAGCAGTGAATTCCAGAGGACAGAAGGATGCCCTGTTCCATACGAGGATTTTGCTCTCCTGCTGAAATGCCAAAGCCCCACTGACACGGCAGACTTTTCCACCCTTTCCACAATAATTAGAGACACGAAAACACCCCTGTATCTTTAGGCAGAAAATGTGTGGTCAGAGAGCAGAGCGTGAGCAGCAGCAGAGGGAATCTCTGCAGCCAGAGCTGCACTGCAGCTGCCCTGAGAGCATTTGTCACCGCCGGGGACAGAGGCACAGGCGGCTCTGATGTGGGCACTGACCTCAAATACCCACATCAGCTCCGGCTGGCGCACACACACACACACACACCTTCCGCCAGACAAAGGGCAGCTCGGCTCAGATCACCGCGTGAGAGCCCAGGGAAAACCCACAGGAAAATGCTTTGATTTGGGTGACAGCCCTTGTTCCCTTGCAAAGGTGAGAGCACAAAAGAGCCGCAGAGAGAGGAGCAGAGAGGGGAGCCTCCCGGGAGGGCCGTGCCAAGGACAGAGAGCTCCAGACAGACACAGGGACAGCAGGTGGTGCCCGGCCAGACAGGCTGGTGGCACAGCTGCCTGTCCCCAGCAGCTGCCAGGAACCCCCCTGTGCCCTGCTCCTGGCAGGGAGGAGGAGATCCCAGCTCTGCCTGGAGCTCCCGCCCTCCAGACCTTCCCTGGGCATCAGCCCAAGGCTGGAGCAGCCCCAGCCGCAGGGATGGCACAGACCCGTCTCCACGGGGCAAGGGAGTCCTGGCTACCGCCCTGCCCTGATCCCAGCCCCAGCTGCAGGGATGGCACAGACCCGTCTCCACGGGGCAAGGGAGTCCTGGCTACCGCCCTGCCCTGATCCCAGCCCCAGCTGCAGGGATGGCACAGACCCCTCTCCACGGGGCAAGGGAGTCCTGGCTACCGCCCTGCCCTGATCCCAGCCCCAGCTGCAGGGATGGCACAGACCCCTCTCCACGGGGCAAGGGGGTCCTGGCTACTGCCCAGCCCTGATCCCAGCCCCAGCTGCAGGGATGGCACAGACCCCTCTCCACAGGGCAAGGGGGTCCTGGCTACCAGCCCTGATCCCAGCCCCAGCCATAGGGATGGCACAGACCCCTCTCCACGGGGCAAGGGGGTCCTGGCTACCAGCCCTGATCCCAGCTGCAGGGATGGCACAGACCCCTCTCCACGGGGCAAGGGGGTCCTGGCTACCAGCCCTGATGTGTCTAACCCAACATCCCCTTGCTCCTTAAAAACCACAGCACCCTCCTCCTGCCTCCCAAAAATCAGCTTCTCTGGCCTTGTGTCTCAGAGGGGCAGAGCCACCAGAGCTGCCACGGGTCAACAGACTGCCCTGGGTATGAGCAGCACACCAGGATGGGTCCTGGGGGAGCACAGCTGTAAGGCCAAGGTCAGGGCCTGCATCCTTCATCAGGCAGCTGCTAAAAGCCCTCCCAAAGTACCCTAGGAAGAGGCTTTACAGGCAACAAATAACTGCTTTGGAGCACCCCATTGGAATAGGAGATGTGGCTTACTGAGAAAGGAACTACCTAAACAATGCAGTACGCTAGAGATAAATGAGCATTAATATAATAAAAAGAGAATTGCCCAGTTTACTTCTGAACTGTGAATTTCTGAATAACTACGGTGACATCAAGGTGTCCATTACAGTCTACCCAAGTTACTTTGAACCAGGGATGGAGGGACAGGACAAGGGGGAATATCTTCCCACTGCCAGAGGGCAGGGATGGGTGGGATACTGGGAAGGAATTCCTGGCTGGGAGGGTGGGCAGGCCCTGGCACAGGGTGCCCAGAGCAGCTGTGGCTGCCCCTGGATCCCTGGAAGTGTCATGGATTTGGTTTGGAGCAGCCTGGGATAGAGAAAGGTGTCCCTGCCATGGCACGGGGTGGAACGGGATGGGCTTTAAGGCCCCTTCCCACCCAAACCATCCCAGGACCTGTGACTTTGTTCTGTTAGGGTCTGTCAGACCCCCCAGGACTCCAAACCCATGGCATGAACCCACTCCCAGCTCCCAGGGAAGCAAGGCTCCAACATCCCTACTGCAGCCACACTGCCTGGGAAGGAGCTGGGCACCTCCTGCACCTCCTGATGCACAGGAACAACACAAACTGAATTCCAGACATCACACACACAAACTGGGAGGGAGCTGGAGTAAATCAGCTCAGCACAGCATTAATAATTTCATTTTCTGCCATTATGTTTGGCGCCTGACAATGAGCTTTTCACGGTCCCGTGTGAATCTTCCACACTACTCCTGAAGCCTCCTTCATTCCTAATTGCACTCTGGAGACACAGAGAACTCCCCAGCAGCTGTTGCACTCCGGAGACACAGAGCACTCTCCAATATTGAAGTCCTGTCTGATCTGGAGACAAAATGAGCAGCTCTCCCTGCCCCTTGGCACCTCTGGATCTTTGGCCAAGCTCGGTGCTGCTCTGGGATTCTCTCCAAGGGGTCCCCAGAGCTCCCAGAGCCCGACACACCGACCGCTGCTGACGGCTTCACCGCCGAGATGTACAAACATCTATTTTTAAGAGTAGAGACTGGACAGAAGCCAGTTAAAGTCACCGTGTACCTCTCTGGAAGGAGCCAGGCACCTACAGCAGGATGAAAACAGGAACAAGATTCCAGAACCAGAGTCCATCTACAGCACATCCAAAAGGGAACCAGCCCTTCCCTCCGGAGTGTTCAGGCTCCATCTGTCAGCACTGGTATCAGCTTTCTTGTTTCCCCACACCAAAATTATTCTTCATTTATTAAAATGATTGCCACAGCAACATTCTAAAACTCACTCTCCATGTAAAGTCTCCTTAACCCAACTCTCATCACCTTCCAGAGCCACGAGAAATAAATATCTGATTTTTATAACCAGATTGAAAGGGTTTCCCTTGGCTACCATTCCTGCCCCAATACAGAGACCCTCAGCCCGGCCGGGGGGTTCAGAGCCACACAAACACCTTTCGAAAAAATATCTGATTTTTATAACCAGTTTGAAAGGGGGGGTTTCCCTTGGCTCCCATTCCTGCACCAGTACAGCCAGTACAGAGAGACCCAGCCTGGCTGGGGGGTTCAGAGCCACACAAACACCTTTCAAATAAATATCTGATTTTTATAACCAGTTTGAAAGGGGGGTTTTCCCTTGGCTCCCATTCCTGCACCAGTACAGAGAGACCCAGCCCGGCTGAGGGGTTCAGAGCCACACGAACACCTTCCAGTGCTCCACCCGGACCCTGCTCAGAGCAGAGACCTGCCGGGAACCCCGGGGTGCTCGGCCAGGGCAGGGAAAGGGAAAACCGCAGCTCCTGCAGCGCGTGGGACAGCAGAGCCACAACCGGAACGAGCCCAACTGCAGAAAGGTTCAGTTCCATTTCCCTGTCAACACAAAGAGCTCGAGCTTCCAGCGGCACCCCACACCCCGCTCCGAGCTGGAAGGACTGGAAAAACACCCCCGAGCCCCGGCTGGTTTCACCCACAGCCATCCGGCTCGGATTGCCGTTCTCAGATTCGCCGGCACACAAAGAACCCAACCAGCAGCTGCTGTGATCCGCGGGGCATGGACGGCGGGGCTGCCAGGAGCCGGGACGGCCCCAGAATTGGAAAATTGGGCAAATCCGGGGATTAAAGCACGCCGGGGCTGTGCAGCGTGCCCTGGGCACCGCTCCGACCCGGCCGGAGCTCTTCCTTCCTTCCAGCACCGCTGCCAAGTTACACCGGGAGAGTTTGCACGGCTCAGGTACCGGAGTGAAGTTATAAAACAGGCACAGGGAAAAAAAAACAAAAACAAAAACAAAAAAACCCAAACAAAAAACCACAAAAAAACATCAAAAAAACCACCAAAAAACCCAAAAGACACCCCAAAAAACCAAAACCCCGTGAAGAAAGCGAAGAGAGCGAAGCAGGCGCGCCGAGCGAGGCTCGGAGGAGGAAGAGGAGCCCGAGGGCGGCAGTGCCGCCGCCGCCGGCAGCGAGCTCGGAGCGGCACGCGGGGCTCAGCGGGGCTCCCGAGCGATCCCGGGGGATTCTTCCTCCCTTCTTCCAGCACTCCCGACACCGCCGGGGCGCGGCTGCAGCGAAACCCGGCCGGGCCGGGACCTGCCCGCACAGGAAAGCCACCGCCTG
>WEZZ01005497.1:126216-149804 GCA_013400585.1 Chloropsis cyanopogon
CAGCCCCGCAGCACCGGGCCCCGCACGGCGGCGGCCCCGGGGCCGGCCGCGCTCACGGATCGGCCGCAGCTCGGAAGATTCTCCCCGGCTGGATGTCAGGGTGTGCGGGCCCCGGTGGGAAGGGTGAATGCCGTCGGAGTTGTCAGTGCTGTAAAAGAATGTTTAAAACTCGGGTTCGGTGTCGTGTTTTGAATCGCTTTTTGTTGGGTTGTGGAGCGTGGAGAACGCTTGGAGAGATGCGAGCGGTTTTGTGCCAGAGGTTGTGACTTGAAGCATTTTCCCTTACAAAAATCGCTGGTTTGGTTTCAGTTTTCTTTCATGGGCTGCATTTTGGAACTTTGGGATATTATTATATTAGAACTTTTTCTTTTTTTCTCAGCCCTCGTGCTTCTGTGTTCAGTGATTTTTTCCCATGCTCCAGCACTATTAAAGTTGTTATTTTCTCAGCAATTTCTGGATTCTTTGGGTCTTGGTTCCATTTGCCTTTCAGAAGCTGCTGAGTTTTATCTTGGAGTTCACAGTGTGGGATGGTCTTTCAATTGTTACATTCAAGCTGTTCAACAGAGCAAATTAAGTCCCTGCTAAAGCAAGTGCTGAACCACCCCAAATTATTGTTTAATGAGCTGCTTCAGATGCTGCCTGAGAAAAGGAATAAGCCACGATTTTTTTTTCTTTCCTCTTTTGTACTTCATCCCTCATCACTTTTTCTCTAATGTGTTTTCAGGCAGTCCCTGAGTACTTTTGTTTTTGGTCTTCAGTTCACTCATCCGCCCAGTTTGTGTGGTGGAACGACCATGGAAGATCTCTCTTGATCTTGAGATGGGAGTGTGGTGATACTGGAGTTGTTTCCAATAATGGATTTGTTTTGGATGAACAAATAAAAGCCCTCAGGGGCTCCTGAACCTGCCCTACCTGTCCAGCTGCTCCTTGAACACGTGGAGATGATAAATGTCATTTGAAAAACCTCTTTCTGAGGTCGGTTCTGAGCCCTCAGCTTGCGAGCTGATGTCTCATTAGCTGTCCTCATTTGGCTGCTTTGTTATTAGCCTTAGATGCAAATATGGAAAAATCCACTCAGACCCAGGCCAGCTTCAGAAAGTCACTGTTAGATCCACGGTGTTATCTGAGGCTTCAGGTTTTTGGCTCGGGCAGTGAGTGGGGTTTGGGGAGCTCAGTGCTTCCCCCTCCTTCCCGAGGCTGCCGTGCCCCTGCCCTTGGGCTGGCTCCAGGAACCCTGCCCTGTCACTGATTAAACTTGTCCTGTAGAACCACGGCAGAATTTGGGCTGGAGCTCTGGAGCAGGGCAGGTTCTGACCAGCCCCAGTGGCTCCGAGGGGCAGCTTGGCCGCTGCTGCCTCTCCTCAGCTGGTCCCACTGGCCTTTGGAGGAGCCTGCTCAGCGTTCCTGGGTTTTAAACTCCGGTTCAGCCAGGAGCTGTGTGTGGGCTTCGTTGTGTGTGTGTTGAGAGGGGCCGTGGTCAGGATTGCTGGGGATGGTTGAAAACCCCCCAAATTCCCCCAAAGCCATGTCTTGGTGTACTCCAAGCTCGGCTGCCGGGTGGAACCTTCTGTGTCTCCCTCCATCTCTGCGGTGGAACGTGTCTGGGCTAATTCCTTGTGAAATGGATATTGTGGAGCCACGGGGCTTTTTTTTCTTCCTTGAGGATTTTTGATGTCTTGGAAACACTTTTGGATTTATTACTTGAATTTATCATATCTTGAGGAATTTTGTCTTTGACAGTTTGTCCTTGGTGTTCATTTGTTGCTTTTCCAGGGAGCAGAATTGGAGAGAAGAGAGAAACTGATGGAGCTCCCCTGTCCTCCTTGGACAAGACTTTGGGCTGTGTTGTGTTGGTTGTGCTCTGGTACCTGAGTGTTTCCACTCCTCAGACCTGTTGGGGTTTGGAGGAGGCTGGGCCACTCCAGCTGGGTGGTTTGTTGGTTTTGGGGTCTGGTTTTTGTGGTTTTCAGTGTAGCTCGGAATCATCCTGGACTTTCACAATCAAATTAGGCTAAAGCACTCACTGGCTTTGAGGAACTTTAATTAGTTAATTGGCTTCTTTGATGGCCCCACCCTGACTTGTCTGCTCTCCAAGACAGGCTTTTAATATTCCCTGGTGATGTCAGAGCTGTGGTTTGGGTGAATGTTTGGGCAGTATTGGGTTGTGCTCCTCGTGCTCCCACTGACACAATTCCCACCAAACCTCCACTCTCAGCTGTGGCAGACCTGAGACCCTCCTTGGAGCAAGAGGCTGAGAAATCCCATTTGGCAGGGAAGGGAACGTTCTGCAGATCCAGTTCTGCGCTTGGGGGTTGTTTCTGTGACAGGGAGGGATGGCTTCCTGCAGGATGAGATCCTTTCAGCCCTGGAACTGGGGCAGGAATGGGCTGAAGGTGATCCAGCAGCCCTTGGCACACAGAGTGTGCTGCTGAATGTGGCACTGTCAGCTGGGGAGAGCACGCTGCGCCTTGTCGGGAATTCCGAGCCCGAGCTGTCACCAGAACTGGCCTTTGCCAGTCAGAGATCCTGTTTGCCCCTCTGGAGCAGATGAAATATTTGGTCTTCACCGAGGAGTCACCTCAGAATGTGAGAAACTGCCTCTGTCATAGGTGATTGCACTGGGGAGACATTATAAAATGTGCTTCTTGCACCTCTTATCTCAGAATTTCCCAGGTTATTGTTTGGGAAAGAGGAAACAACTGGAAGCCAAATATCCAGGCTGGTGCTGGAGATTTGCTTTTTGCTTTTCTTTTTAATTAGTAAGTTGAATGGTGCATTTGGGAGTTGTGTTACTGCTCCTCCCTCTGTTAGTCCCACCAATGTGGAATGGAGTAGAACTACAGAGTGCCAAAATCTTGGACACTTTTCCAGTTTTCCTGAGGAGGCCAAAGTTTGAATATAGAGGAACTTGCTTGAGTAGACAGAAATAGCACATTTGCTGTATAATTACAGAAAATTGGCTCATAGTTTTTTGTAAGGCTGAGACTTTTCCTTCTCCCTTGGCCAATATATGGAAGGTAATTTGTGAACAAATCACGTTCATAAATCAGAGTAATTCCTGCAATTCCCCTGGAGCTATCCAAGGCTACTGAAAGCATTTCTCAAGATCCAGGTGGTTCTTCTGTGGTTTGCAAGAAGCAGTTTCAAGACTGTCGCCAGTGAATCTTGTGTGCTGAGCTGTGGAGCAGGCTGCTGGGCTTTGCTGGAGAGGGTGGTGGGATCAGCAGTGCCTTTTTGTTCTCCTCAGCCAAATGTCCAAGGCTGGCAGTGTCAGGCCTGCAGGGGCACAGCTGAGCTCTGCTTTCTCTGAATCTCCCGTGGTTTCCCAGTTGCTCACTTCCAGCTGGGCCCTCCTAGGACATCATGGGAATGAGCAGCTCCTCAGAGAGCATCTCTTCCACAGCCCTGTGGGACAGAGCCTCTCCTAAATTCTTGCCTTGAACATCTCGGGAAGTGCCCAAGGCCAGGTTGGATGGGCTTGGAGCAACCTGGGATAGTGGAAGGTGCCTCTGCCCATCTGTTAAATAAATGTTTGGAAGATCTTGAAGGATCTTTCAAACCCAAACCATTCTGGGATTATCTGTTCCCGTGTTTTTTCGTGGCAGTAACTCCAGAATNGGGCACAGCTGAGCTCTGCTTTCTCTGAATCTCCCGTGGTTTCCCAGTTGCTCAGAGAGCATCTCGTCCACAGCCCTGTGGGACAGAGCCTCTCCTAAATTCTTGCCTTGAACATCTCGGGAAGTGCCCAAGGCCAGGTTGGATGGGCTTGGAGCAACCTGGGATAGTGGAAGGTGCCTCTGCCCATCTGTTAAATAAATGTTTGGAAGATCTTGAAGGATCTTTCAAACCCAAACCATTCTGGGATTATCTGTTCCCGTGTTTTTTCATGGCAGTAACTCCAGAATCAGTTTCCAGCAGACCATGGTGGCACATCTTGGTGGTGCTCAAGTGAGTGACTCTTGGCTCCTCATTTCTCTTGGATTTGGTGGCTCAGTTGGAAATTCCAGTTTCTGATGGTGCCAGTGATCTCTGTGCTGGCTTCTGATTCATGGCTGAAACTTCCCCTGACTTCCTGCAGGGGATGTAGAAAGTCTGGAAGGGAATGCTCAGCCCCAGGGTGGTGTGCAGGGAGGTTCC
The DNA here is from genome assembly GCA_013400585.1 of Chloropsis cyanopogon. NCBI lineage: Eukaryota > Metazoa > Chordata > Aves > Passeriformes > Irenidae > Chloropsis > Chloropsis cyanopogon. The sequence goes on from WEZZ01005497.1 coordinate 130,354, forward strand.
CCAAGTCCTGCCTGCCTGGGGAGCTGAGGTGTGTGGGATGAGGCTGAGTGTGGGATCAGCTGTCCTGCTGCTGCAGAGAGGAGATCCCATCCCTCTCTCTGTTCCCTTGTGCTGCTTTTGGTACCTGCAGGACCGTGCTGCCTGATTTACTCGTGAGCCCAGCAAAAACCTGTGTGTTTCCTTTCCTGCCTTGGCTTGCTCTGGGATTAGGGCTGCACATCTGGCTTAGTGGGAGTGCTGGAGCCTGGCAGAGGGGGCAGCTGCCCCTCTCCACAGCTGGAGCTGTAAGACCTCCCTGTTTGTGAGGTGTGGGAGCATCCCCATTGTTATCACATTGATCTGATCTCGCTGGACCTGCTGCTGGAAATCAAGGCCCTGCCCAGTGCTGGCCATGGCAGTGGTGCAGGTCAGAGGGGCTGGAGCAGCTCCCTCACTGCCAAAACTGCTGGGGTTGGTCAGGGAGCAGGCTGGCATGGGGGGTGGGTGTGACATGGCTCTGTCTGGGGCAGTGGGATTCTGTTCTTATTATCTTTTAAACGAGTGGTTTGATCTGAGCATGAGCATCCCCTCCCTGCTGTACCCTGAGCAGCATTGCCCCGTGGGGGCAGGGGCCAGTCCCACCTGCCCTCTGTCCTGCTGCCTCTGGGGCTGCTGTGTCTCCAAACACTGCTGGCAAACTTCTCTCCGGGGGTTCTTTGGGCAGTTCAGTACTGAACCACGTTCCCAGGCTCTAATCCAGCTCTCAGTCATTTCAGGAAGAAGTCCTCAGGCATTTCTGCATGTTCCTACTGCTGGCTGGATCTGATATGTGCCTTGTGAGACCCTGGATTTAACCCATGGCTGGGGGGATGTTGTAAACACCCAAATTCTTCAAAGTTGTTACTGCTCTGTTGGGTTTTGTTGTTGAGGAGTGACAAACAGGGCTGGTGGGGAAATGGCACTGGTGACAGTGGCTGGACACGAGCCCAGGGGTGCCCAGGTGGGCACAGCCCAGGCAGGGATTGTCCCCCAGGGCAGGGATTGTCCCCTGTGCTGGCCCTGTTGAGGGACCCCCTGGAATCCTGGGGGCAGCCCCAAGGGGCTGGAGCGTGTCCAGGGAACGGAGCTGGGAAGGGGCTGGAGAATCCCTGAGGGAGCTGGGAAGGGCCTGGAGCCCCAGGAGAGGCTGAGGGAGCGGGGAAGGGGCTCAGCCTGGAGCAAAGGAGGCTCAGGGGGGACCTTGTGGCTCTGCACAGCTCCTGCCAGGAGGGGACAGCCGGGGGGGCCGGGCTCTGCTCCAGGGAACAGGGACAGGAGGAGAGGGAACGGCCTCAGGCTGGGCCAGGGCAGCTCAGGGTGGATACCAGCAGGAATTCCCCCATGGAAAGGGGGATCAGGAACTGGAACTGCCCCGGGGGGTTTGGAGTGCCCATCCCTGGAGGTGTCCAAGGAACACCTGGATGAGGCACTCAGAGCTCTGGGCTGGGACAAGGAGGGGATTGTGCATAGGGTGGATTTGATGATCCTGGAGATCTTTCCCAACCTCAGGGACCCAGGAGCTCTCGTTCAATGGTGCCTGGAGATGCTGCAGGTGGACCCTGGACCCCTCAGCCTGCTCCCCTGTTCCCCCCCAGCAGGAGCCGGTGCTGGGACACACCTCTGGACGGGACTGCACAGCCTTTGGGAGACACTGAGCTCCTCTTTGCTTTTCTTTCCAGATTCCAGAGACTTACTGAAGGAATTTCCACAGCCTAAAAACTTGCTCAACAGCGTGATTGGCCGAGCCCTGGGCATTTCCCATGCGAGGGACAAGCTGGTCTACATCCACACGAACGGGCCAAGGAAAAAGGTAATCCCGTGCTGCTGGCAGGGAAGGGAGCCACAGAACTGCTAATCCTGGAAGTGACTTCCCAGAGAAAATCATAGAAGAGTTTTAATTCCACTTAAAAGTTGTGTGGTAATCTTTCAAACAGGAAATATTCTCACTTCTACTTATTTTTCCTGATCTTCGTGTGCTTTAAATGCAGGTGCTGTTCCTCTTTTTGTGTGGATATTTTTCTTTTGAGTGACTTGCCTTAAGTATCTGGCCTTTCTCAGCAGAGGGACACATAGTCTGTGCTTAAAGGTGTCCGACTACCTCAGAAAATTAAGATTTAAAAGCTGTATTTTAGCCCTTAGGAACCCGAGATTTGATTGTAAACTCCGAAGCCTAAAATGTCCAACTGTGACCAGAAAAGAGGAGTTCCTTTGCAATGGAGGGAGGCTTCTAATAGTACTTAAGAGCAGAATGAAACACAGCCTCTTAGTTTGCTAAATGAAGCAGAGGAATTCCAAGCAAACAGTTTTCCAGGCAGCTTGAGCTGTCACTGGGGTGCCCGAAGCCCAAATCCGTGTCTGGGCTATGAACTGAGCAGGAATTCTTACCTGATGGTGCCCCATGGTCAAGGCTTTGCCTCCTCCTGTCACACCAGCTCTCATTCCAGAGCTGAAAGCCTTTTCCAGCTGAAGTTTAGCTGTAACCTACATTCCAGGAAAAGACTCAGTTCTGATGGATTAACATTTTCCAATAACATTCTGTCTAAAATTTCCCAGACAGTTTTTATTGCCACATCCTTTTTAAGCATCCCTGGGTTTTAGGGGATACATTAGTAATGTTAGTATGGAGTTCTTCATTATTTGTGTTTGTTTTTCTTGCTCTTTCTCAAGCAGTAGTGCAGTTTCCCAACTTAAATTTTGAAGTACTGTAGCCAGTGCCTCATCCCTAAAATTTGGAATACCCCAGGCAGTGCCTCATTGCATTAGTTTGCATAATTGGTTCCCATTCTTGCCAGCACTTAAATAAATTAATGTGGAGAGTAACTTCAGATTAAAACAAAAAGCTAAACCCGGAAAACGATACAGGAGATAAAGGAGCCCTGGGAAAAAATGAGGATTGCTCACAAATAAAAAACAGCTCAGCTCCTGTGGACAGAAGGGCAGGTGAGAGCCTGGAGAGCGCTTGTTGGATGTGAACAGGGGGTTTGTGAGCACCTGGCCTTCCTGAGACACCTTTTTTTCCCAGCAGGTCTGTGCTTTCCAGGCTGAGCCCGAGGCAAAACCCACAGCAGTTCCCTCCCATGAGCCAGGTTCAGGGGCAGGGAGGCAGCCAGCCAGGTGCTGGAGAGTCAGGAGCCTGTGCTCCAGCCTTGGGGTGGGCCTTTCCCAGCAGATCCACTGCTGCCTTTCATCTGTGCTGCAGAAGCAGCAGAGAGTTCCCTGGGCATTTCCCCCTTGGAGCCTTGTGGCATCTGCAGGGCCGGGAGCTGAGCGAGCTCTTGGTTTGGAGCACTTCTTTGAGGAGGGCAGAGTTGAGCTCTCGGCGTTCTTTGCCTCTGCAGGTTCTCCTGCTCCTTGCAGGAGCTGTGGTGGCTGTGGCTCTGCCAGTGCTTGTGTTGGGCTGGGGCTGGGTGCTCCTGTGCCCCGTGGGTGCTGGAGTGCCTGGGAGCTGAGGCTCCTGTGCTGCTTCCATCACAGGGAGGAAGCACTTGGGAAGATCTCCTTGCTGCTGCACCTGAAGGTGTTGGAGAGGGGATCTGCTCCAGGGCACGCTCTGGCTGCTGCAGTGCAGAGGGACAGCCCTGGGGTGGAATTGTTCCTGAAATGACCTCCTGGCATCTATCCCTCAGAGCTGACACCCTGTGACACCGCAGCCCGTGCTGGGCCTCAGCCCTGCAGCTCCTGTGGGGCTGTGGCAGCTCTGTGCCCTGCTCAGCCTTTTCCTGCAGCGCTCCTGGAACAGAGCTGCCCGTGAAGGGACCAGGACCGTGCTTTGTTCACAGCTCTGTCTGCATTTCTCTTCTTCGCCTGGTGTGCAGAGGTGGGAGAGTGGGTGTGCTCTGGTTGAGGGCAGAGCTTGCCCTGGCTCACACTGGTTCTCCTTGCCTTTCAGAAAGTCACTCTCCACATAAAGTGGCCGAAGAATGTGGAAGTGGAGGGCTATGGGACCAAGAAGATCGATGCGGAGCGGCAGGCGGCGGCTGCGGCGTGCCAGCTCTTCAAGGTGAGCTCTGCTGCTGCTCAGCCTGGCCAGGCCCAGCCTGCAGCCTGCAGCCAGCCTGGCCTGCTGCTGGGAGCTCTTTCCCTTTGCCTGTGCACTCCCTGAGTTGGCCCCTCTGTTAGTCAGGGGTAGAGGGTGAAGTCTTGAGTCTGGATCCATTTCAGCTTAAAATCCCACTTGCTTCAGGTAGTCCTGCTCTTTGTTCCTTGTGTCCTGGACCTTAATCATCTCCTTAGTCTCAGCATCTCCAGCGAGTAGAGTCTCCCTCAGGTGGGTTTGCTGGTCACTAACTCCCACTTCTGCCAGCACAGCTGGGTGTGTTTGCAGTTGTAGGACCTCCAGAGCCTCCTTTTCTCTTCATCAAAGCCAGTGTGGCAATTACATGTTGTAATTTACTATTACTGTACAGTTATGCTTTTTTTGGCACTTATTTATGGCTGGAAATGGGTGTGTGCAGCCAGTATCAAACAGCACAGTAAAACTGTAAAGGTCACTCTTGAAGGTGTTTTATAGCTGAAAAAAAGATGCAGTTTTATCTCCAGCTCTGCCCCTGGTTGTTCTGTGTTACCTTGAGCAAGTGAGACTGATTTTGGAGTCTGCTGTTGGTCTATGCAGTGGGAACAGGGATATCTCTGTGCTCAGGAGATGCTGTGGATGCTCTGGCAGTGAGACAGCTTTTGATTTGCTTGTTGATCAGAATGCTCTTTGAGGAAATAGCCAGCCTTCAGAAATTCAGGAGGGCAGTGTGAAAACTCAGCTTCTTCAGCTGCTTAGGCTGATCCTCTAATCCTGTGGTTGGCAAAACTTGCTTCACTCGCTGCCTTCATTCCACCTGACTCAGTCAGCATTCACTGGGAATAAATCCTGGTATTATCCCCTCTAGTCCAGTTCCCTGCTTTCTTTGAGACCCTGGATGTTTTCAAAGGAAGGAAAACACCCTACTAATACATTTTCCCCAAATTTTGGAAATGGCTGAAGTGTACTTTAGAACTTAAACCAAAACCTGACCACCTGAAACCACAGATTGAATGTGCAAAGCTTTCTTTGCCAGCTAAAGTGGAACCTGGCAGACGAGCCTTGTGATGGGAGGCCTTGTGTGATCACAGCTACAGAAAGAGCTACCTTATGCTCCTTAAAAAGTCATCAGTTCAAGAAAATGATTAGTGCCTAATTAGTGCAGAGAGTGAGTACAGAGGCTTTGAGTAGGGCAGTGAGCCAGGTGAACTTTGGTTGTCTTAGGCACTCCCACAGCACAAAATAATACAGCTTTTTCTTATACAGGGCCATTAAGACCATTAAATGGCCTAAAGCTGTAACTTTTAATTTATTAAAATTAAAGATAGAACTTATTGCAGCAGTCTGGTAATTTTGAAATGTGTGCTGCACTCTGGATATGTCTGGAGCTTCCTGCAAGGTTCAGTCCTAAGTGGTGATAGTAGGGGAATTTTTAATTTCTGCAAGCTTGCTTCAGAACCTGACAGATTAGGGACATTTTCCTGCTGCTTGTACAAATAACTGTTCCTGGAACATGGAAGGAGATGAACCATCACCTGAATACTCACCCTGTATTATCCCAGGTTATGCTAGTTCAGATAGCCTTCCCAAAAGATGCATTTCCTGCTCTGAAAGTGGTTTCAAAACTTGAGGGTGCTAAATATAGCCAAGTGTTTGTAAAACCCCGTAAATCCTGACCCATTCTAAGGAGCTGTGTGGGGCTGAGAGCCATACCCTGGGAAGGGAGGGCAGGGACCAGATTCCCGCTGGGACAGCTCAGGTGGGGGAAAGTTCAGATCTCCTGCAGGCGCCTTCCCTCGGTCTCCCCGTGCCTGGGGAAGGAGGGGGCTCCTGCCCTGCTGTCCCCAGCAGGGAGGGTGTTCCCAGAGCTGCCCCGTGTCTCCCTGCAGGGCTGGGGCTTGCTGGGCCCCCGCAACGAGCTCTTTGACGCCGCCAAGTACCGGCTGCTGGCCGACCAGCTGGGCTGTCCCGACGAGCGCTGGTGCTCCGAGGGCAAGTGGCGCTCCAAGTCCGGCCCCTCGCTCGCCGACCTGTCCACCTGCTGGCGCCGCATGGAGCCCGACGACGCCATCCAGCCCATGGAGCAGGGCAGGATGCCCAAAGCCATGAGGAGGGAGGAGCTGGAGGAGGGGGAGCTGGAGGAGGGGGAGCTGGAGGAAGGGGAGCTGGAGGAGGAGGCGATCGACGTCTCGGATTACCTGCCCATGGCGCACCAGGACCCCCGGACAGCGGGCAGAGACGCCAGGTGGGTCTGCCTGGGAGTGCTGAGCCAGGGCACAGGCAAGGGAGGGGTTTTCCTGTAGATGAGGGGGCCTGGAGATGAGCCAAAGGAATAGTACCTGGTCTTGTACCTGGCTGCCATCCAGGGAATGCATCGACTTCTTCCCTGCAGCTCTGCCCTCTGGAGAGACTGCTGCCAGTCTTGTTACCTGCCTGATTCTTCTGTGCCTAAAGACATTTCCGTCCCCAGAAGTGGTGCATGTGCACTTACACCAGGTTTTGACCACCCTGGTTTTGAGGGCAATGTTAAATCTGCTCCCTTCCATTCACATAGCTGCCTGCTTGACTTTTATGAGCACAAATCTTGGATTTTTAATAGGCAACAGGAGCAAGATCTGTAAGAGATGTAGGTGATGGTGTTACTTCTGTGATGTGGTTTTTAAATTCAGGATTGTTTATTAATTAAATCTGTCTCGATCTGTTGATGCCATCTGGTTGGTAGCCTTGGTGTGAAGGTTTGATCCCTCTGTAGTAGGTGGCTTTGCTGGGCTGGGTGGTTGTGACTGGCAGATTTTAGTAGCAAGGGACAGCTGGACTCTGCCCGTGACCAGAATTACCTGGGCTTTAACCGAGTAGTTTCAGAGCTCAGTAGCACTCCTGGAGTGAGGCAGGTCTGAGCACAAGCGGGCACTTGTACATCCAGCTCTGCTCATGTCCCCTGCAGCCGAGGAGGGAGTTCCATTGAAATGACAGACGACAACACCGCCATCCGTGCCCTGACGCAGTTCCCACTTCCCAAAAACCTCCTGGCCCAAGTGATTCAGATTGCAACCTCTTCCTCCACAGTCAAGGTAAGGTGCTGTCTGACCCCTGCCATGGAGGAAGCTCAGAGGCTCCAGCTGGAATCACTTCTGGTGCTTTCTTTGGGCAGCAGAACTGGGGAGCGGAGGGGAGTTAAAACTAGGCCTAGAGAAATCAGTGTGAACAGCAAAGAAAAGACTTTGTGGTGAGAACTGAGGGAATGTCTTAACAGAACCATGAGGAATGTTGCTCCTGAGGCCAGGGCAGTGGAGGAGCTGCTATCTGAATGAAGGAGGTATTTTCTAAGGTTTTCTTTCCCTGTACACCTGCAACAAGCAAAAGTTTGTGTTGCTGGGAGTGATGTGTAACTGCTGTGCTGATAGAATCTTTCCACAACTCGATTCTTGCCCGTGGCCAGTGATCCTTCTCCCGGGATGTGTCACCCACCTTGCAGAGCTCGTGTGCTCAGCAGAAAGGAGCTGAGCTCCACCCTGAGGCTCTCGGGATGTTCCCCACAGTTGTCTGCTCTCACTTTGCCTTAGACAGCACCTCGTGAGCTGGGGGGTGCATTTCAGTGCAGTAACCTTCTTCTAGTGGTCCATTAAAAAAATCCAACAAAATCCAACAAATCCAGCAGAAAACCCCATGGTGAACAGTCCAGAGGGGCCACATGAGGAGTGGCTGAGGTCACTGGGTTGGTTCAGCTGGAGCAGAGGAGATGAGGGCAGAGCTCAGCAGGGACTGCGGCTCCTCCCGAGGGACAACTCCAATCTCTGCTCCCTGTGACAGGGACAGGACCCAGGGAGCTGGGCCAGGGAGGGTCAGGCTGATACCAGGGAAAGATTTCTTCAGCACTCACAGGGTGCTGAGCACAGCCCCGAGGCTGCCAGGGCTCCAGGAGCGTTTGGACACCGCTCCCAGGCACAGGGTGGGGTTGCTGGGGTGTCTGTGCAGGCCAGGGGAGGGCTGGGTGGTCCCTGCAGGCCCAGGCTGTCCCACGGAGCCTGGTGCTGTCGTTCCTGCAGGAGTACATGCAGTTCCGCACGGTGGGCACCAAGACCAAGATCTGCAAGCTGACGCTGCGCTGGCCCTGCCCCATGACCTTCGCTGCCAAGGGCCGGCGCAAGGTGGAGGCTGAGAACAAGGCAGCAGCTCTGGCCTGTCAGAAGCTGAAGGTGAGTGCCCCTGGGGATGAGCCTGTGATGGATACAGGCTCCTGCCTCACTCACTGGGTTTGAGCCTGGCAGGGGATGCTGGAAACTTCCTGCACTTTGATTTGTGTAATGAGCTAATGCTTAATGAACATATATTTCCAAACCTTGGCATTCACAGCAAGGGACTGAACAAGAGGGTTTTGCAGTCATGGCTGCTGTTCCTCTGGTGGTCTGTTTGAGACCTTGCAGGAGTAGTATCAGGGCAGGTGGTTGGTTCTGGTGTGTCTGGTTGTCCAGTTGCAGTGGGATCATGTCTGGTTTCTTGCTGTGGCAAGAAGAGCAGGAATTGTTTGGTTTGGGATGGTAAGGAGTTGGCCTATCCAAACGTGGGATCCGAGTGCTCTGTATCCCAGCCCTTGGTGTGAGCAGCCTCAGAGCTGATGGTGGTGTTTGCCTGTTCCCTGCAGAGCCTTGGCCTGGTGGACAAGAACAACAACCCCCTGAGCCATGCCATGTACAACATGACCTCCCTGCGGGAGCTGGGCGAGAACCAGAGGAAGCCCTGCCACATCAAGGTCCCTGAGGCCACCCTGCGCAAGATTGAGAACTACCTGAACCACGTAAGGCTCAGGTCCCCTTTGCCTGATCCCTGATCACTTCAGGAATTGGATGTGTGTGAAAGCTTCCTGTCAAAATGCTGAGGGAATTCATGGTTTGATTGTTGCCACAAAACCTGATCAGTCTCTGCTGCTCTTTGGGGAAGGGAGACCCTTTCTAGGCAGTGGCCTTTTCTTTTGGAAGACTCTGGGATTCTTAAGGTTAAATCCAAAAGATGTGATTGATTAAAAGTTCTGCAACTTTTAATCCCATGAACATCTGGGCCAATGCTTTGATTTGTGTTCTAGACAATTCCTGACCTCTTGCTCCTTGCAGTTCTTCCTGTGGGATGTGGGACTTCAGTTTTTTCTTTTGCCAAGACAGAATATTTCTGCCTTAGCCAAAAGCTTGTGTTTTGCATAAGTTGTGTCTGGGTGGTGGTGTAACTTGATAGTTTCCAAAAGTTGTCTTTGAGGGGCTGTTGCATTGCAGAGCTGAAGTTACTGGTCTGTGCCTGTCGGTTCAGGCAGCAGCACTAATACCCGTCCCTAAAACAGGGAATGCAGCAAGGAACACACAGGGGGCTGCCCAAATTAGTTCTGACTTTAAATAACCTCAGTTCAGAACACGACTGAGTTGCTAAGCTCTGAGGAGACCTTGGCAGAGCCTTGGCCAAGCCAGACTGGCTGAGTCTGTTCCAGGCACTCGTTCCTTTCTGTCCTTCTCAGGACCAGTACTAACCTTGCTGTCCTTGGCTGCTTCCTCCCCCTCTCCCAGTACCCCGTGGACATCAGGGAGTCCAGGCCCCGGATTGCCGATGACATGATGAACCTGACCAAGGAATCTGGTGCCATCAGCGACGCCATCACGGGGAAGACCTACATCCCCATGCTGGAAGCAGAGGAAGTGCGCCTTAGCCAGAACCTGCTGGCCCTCTGGAAAAGGAGAGGAGCCTCCTGGCAGGAGAGCCACCCGCTGCCGGTGGACCCTCACAAGGACACCATCCTGTCAGCCATCGAGCAGAACCCCGTGGTGGTGATAGCGGGAGACACGGGCTGCGGGAAGACCACGCGGATCCCGCAGCTGCTGCTGGAACACTACATCCTGGAGGGCCGCGGCGCGCGCTGCAACGTGGTCATCACCCAGCCCCGCCGCATCAGCGCCATCTCGGTGGCCCAGCGCGTGGCGCAGGAGCTGGGGCCCAACATGAGGAAGAACGTGGGCTACCAGGTGCGGCTGGAGAGCAAGCCCCCGGCCCGGGGAGGGGCCCTGCTCTTCTGCACCGTGGGCATCCTGCTCAGGAAGCTGCAGGGCAACCCCAGCCTGGAGGGCGTCAGCCACGTCGTGGTGGACGAGGTGCACGAGCGGGACGTGAACACGGATTTCCTGCTCATCCTGCTCAAAGGCATCCAGAAGCTGAACCCTGACCTGCGCCTGGTGCTCATGAGCGCCACGGGGGACAACCAGCGCTTCTCCCACTACTTTGGGGATTGCCCCGTGGTCAAGGTGCCGGGCTTCATGTACCCGGTGAAGGAATACTACCTGGAGGAGATCCTGGCCAAGCTGGGCCGGCACCGGCACCGGCACTACGAGATCAAGGTGGGTGTGCAGCGAGGGGGGAGGCTGTCCCCCTTGGATGGGGCACTGGCTGCTGGCCTATCAGCAGGGCGAGAGTTCAGGCCTGGGGCTGCTCCTGCTTCCCTGTGGTTGTTGGACACTGCTTAGCTTTAACTCCATGCCAGTCCTCATGAGGTGAAGTCAGCTTAGTAGCACCCCAGAGTATTTTGATTAAATTATGCATACCCATTATGCATTACCCCATTGCATTGGGGTCAAGTTGCTTTTGTGTCCCTTTAATGGGAAGTTTGATGTTTGAGTAGGCTGAGAGCTCATTGCTGTGTGTACATAGACACAGAGTTGAATGTTTTCATGCCCTGGGCAAGCCTGGCCCAGGACTGGGATGGTTGTGACTTCCAGCACTGTTACCTCAGTGCTCACCGTCCTGCATGACTGAATTCCCTGATTGCTGCTTTCTGCAGCTGGTCTGACCCTCTGGAAAATGCCCTCCAGACATGTGCAGTGCTCTGGGTAATCCTACACCAGTGGTGGGTCATGGAGTCACACAGTCACAGAGGTTGGCCAGCATCTCCAGACGTTTTCTGGTCCAACCAGCTGGTCTGGAGTCTGTCAGCCCTTTTTTCCAGCCTGGAGAGATCCTTCCCTGTGGCTGAGCAAGTGTCTGGAGTATCAAGCCACTTCTCCCAGTCCTGGATCATCAGCAATTCACTTGTGGTATCCCATTGCCTCCAGGGCTTTCTTCCTGTTTCTGTTGTGGCAGGAATTTTATCTGAGCTTTAATGGTCTGTTCCAAATTCCTGAGAGCTACAGAAGCTGCTGCTCAGAGCCTGATGGGTTTGAGCTCCCAGGTGCATGTGGCAGTTTTGTCCACAAAAATCTCATGGGAATTCTGTTACTTGTGAGGTGCAGTTCAGCAGAGGTGCACGGATGTGGACAGTGGGAAGGGACTGGATTCTCTCTGCGCAGCAGGGACACTGGCAGCAGCCTTGACCAGAGCAGGTTACAGATGGAGCCCAGACCAGGCTCCTGGCTCCAAGTCCTGGCCAGGCTGTCCAAGTGCAGGCATTTGGAGGAGCTTTGGAGTGCCCTGTGCTGGGTGACACCCCCTGACCCCCTGTCCTGTCCTACCCAGCAATCCGACGATGAGTGCGTCCTGGACCTTGACCTGATCACCGACCTCGTGCTGCAGATCGATGCCCACGGAGAGCCAGGTGGGTCCTGCCTCGCCCCGAGCTGCTCTTCTGCTGGGGTAAGAGAAAGGGAGCCCCTCCAGGGCCTTTGCAGAGACACCACCATGCTGAGCCTCTCGTGCAAGGGCTCCTTGGATTCCTGCTGATCCGAGTGATCTCGAGCCATGTGGCACGAGCAAATTCTGAGTCCCTAGCTAAGACAGGGTTGGACTCCTCAGTGTCCTGGGCAGCTGTTCCAGGACTTCTCTGTGCTCCAGCTCTGGGAGCCTTGTGCTGCACAATTGCCTTTTGTGTTGGAGCCCCATCCCTGTCAAATACCCTTGCCTGGAAGGTGATGTGTTTGGGAGGCAGGCAGGACTCTCAGGTGACTTCAAGAGATTTAAGTGTTTCAAAGCTCGTGGGTATTCAGTGTCAAACTCCAGGTAGCCTGGTTGCTTTCTGCCCTGGAAACGTGTCTGCAGCTGGGGAAAAGCACTTGGATTTAGAGGCTGTGTGTTCTTAACTCCTGGTGTGTTCCAGGTGGGATCCTGTGCTTCCTCCCTGGCTGGCAGGAGATCAAAGGGGTGCAGCAGCGGCTGCTGGAGATGCTGGGCTCGCAGAACAGCCGCTACCTCGTCTTGCCAGGTGAGAGGGCAGGGCCAGCCCCTTCTTCCCAGGATTCGGGAGAATCTGGGACAGTTGGCTTGATGTGCCCCTTCAGCTTTGCTCTGCTACAGAGCTGGTGAGCTTTGATGTCCCTGCTGTGTAATGGTGTGTGGTAAGTGTGAGTAACTCCTCCTAGCAGAGGCTGAGTAACTCCTGTGTATGATCAAAGAGAGTGGCTTCCCATTTGCCTCCAGCAGTTTGGAATTAGGCAAGGGGAAAGCAGCTCAGCTCTGCACTGCTGTAGCTGCACGCTGAGCCTGCAACAGAAGAGATCTCAGGACCTGTTCTGTGGGATGCAGGTGGACTCCAGAGCTGAGCTTTGATCAGTGAATTTAACATTCCTTGCTCCAGGAGGAAATGTACAACAAAAGCCAGTTTTGCTCTGCAAAGCTCTTAAGGGTTTTGGCATTTTTTGTTTGTTAGCAGCTCTGCCTATTCAGTGTCAAACCAGGCCAGGCAGGAGCAGAGCTTTGAGCAGCTGGGCTGTTAATAAGCGCAGGTGTAGTTTGGTGGAAAGTGCCTGCTCCCCTCTGCCCTGCCATGCTCTGCTGGGAATTCCTGCATGGTGCTGAGCTGTGGCAGGGCACAGCTGGGCCACAGGACAGCCAGGGGCCCTCACTGAGAGCCACTTCTGACAGAGTGGGCCCTGTGGCAGTGAGAATTCCTGCCCCAAGGGACTTTGGAGGAGGGGCAGCTGCAGAGCTGGACTGTGGGAGGGAGTGGGATTTCTGCCAGGGATGTTCCTGGGGTGCCACCAGCTCTGGCACAGGAGGTGAGCAGAGCTCCTGCTGCTGCTGAGCCACAGGTTGAAGCAACTGAAATGAAGCCTTCCCAAATGATTTGTGGAAAATCTTTCCTGGGGTCTGGCTGGCAGGAAGCTGCTGGCTGTGACCACTGGCAGCTGGTGTCCCCATTTCTGGAAGTGAGAGGTGACGGTACAAGAAGCTCAGCTGGGCGGGTCTGACCCTGGTTTGATTTCCCAGTGCACTCCAACATCCCCATGATGGACCAGCAGAACATCTTCCAGAGGCCTCCGCCGGGTGTCAGGAAGATCGTCCTGGCCACCAACATCGCGGAGACCTCCATCACCATCAACGACATCGTGCACGTGGTGGACAGTGGCACGCACAAGGAGGAGCGCTACGACCTCAAGACCAAGGTACTGCTGCCTCTGACTCATTTGGGGCACTCTGGAGCAGAGGGCTGTGGCCAGAGGAACATTTGAGATGTCATTAATGGGATGGTGGCACTGGTCCCATTTGGCCCCTGGGGCACAGGCGTTGTGTTGTTTGGGGAGAGTGTTTGACTCCTCGTCAGTGTTTGCTGTGTCCAAGCTCTGGGCCAGGCTCCCCATCAAATTCTGACTTTTTTCAAATTTAAGGCAAATCCTACTCCCTTCCCAGCTCTGTTTCACCATAGAACACAGATAGCTTTTCTGTTTGCTTTCAGCCTTTTTCTATGATTTCATCAAAAAGCTCTTGCTGGCCCTCGCAGGGCAGCCCTGACCTGTTAGATCCTGCTCTTGTTTCCAGCTCTCCTGGCCCAATCCCTTTTCCTCAGCTTTCTGAGGGGGATCTGCTGCCCCCAGGCCTGTTCTGGCAGTGTTGGGCCCTGAGCCTGGAAGGCTCTTGTTGGTACACCTTTGCAACAAAGTGAAGGCAGCTGTGCTGCTGTTGCTGTTGGGAAAAGGAATTGTGGCAACATCCCTCTGCTCCTGTTCTAGAACATCACCTCTCAGGGCCAGGTGGCCATTCACACCTTGGAGCAGGTCTGGTTTAAACCCAGCCCTTGGGTATTTGCCCAGTTTTATCCCAGTTCAGAATGCAGACCCTGAGGCAGGGCTGGGATGGGGAACCCCGGGATGGGGCCTGGGACAGGTGTCCAGCAGGTGGCATCTGGGTCCCATCCACGCAGCCCGGAGCTGCTGCTGGACAGAGACAGGCACTGCATGAGGCAGGAGAGTGGGAAGGGCTTCCCTGGCCCTTTGGGACCATTCATCAGTCATGAGAGTCTGAGTTCTCTTGGCTGGGTGGAAAGATGGCAAAGGGAGGGACTTTGGATATGGGCCTGGAGTGACAGGACAAGAGGGAATGGCTTCCCACTGCCAGAGGGCTGGGATACTGGGAAGGAATTCTTGGCTGTGGGGAGGGGCTGGGATGGATTTTCCAGAGAAGCTGTGGCTGCCCCTGGATCCCTGGAGGTGCCCAAGGCCAGGTTGGACACTGGGGCTTGGAGCAGCCTGGGACAGTGGGAGGCTTTCTGCCCGTGGCAGGAGCAGAATGGGAAGGCCTTTAAGGTCTCATCCAGCCCAAAGCAGTCTAGGGTTCCGTGGTTTGAGCAGGACAGAGCTGTGGGAGCACTCACCCTGCTGCTGTCCCCACAGGTGTCCTGCCTGGAGACCGTCTGGGTGTCCAAGTCCAACGTGGTGCAGCGGCGCGGGCGCGCCGGGCGCTGCCAGTCGGGCTTCGCCTACCACCTGTTCCCGCGCAGCCGCCTGGACAAGATGCCCACCTACCAGGTGCCCGAGATCCTGCGCACGCCCCTGGAGAACCTGGTGGTGCAGGCCAAGATCCACATGCCCGAGAAAACGGTGAGCACAGCAGCGGCTGCAGGGCTGAGCAGGGTTTGGGGAGCCCCAGGGACAGGAGCAGGAGGAACCCAGGGTGCTGATGGCTTGAGTTCGTGCTTTGCTGAACATGGTGCTGTCTAGGGAACCAGGAAATGTGTAGGTCCCTGAGATGAGAGTGTGTCTGGAAGCCTGAAGGAATGCAGAGTGCTGAGCTCATACCCCTGGAGGCAGACAAAGAGGGAATCGTGCTGCAGTCTGGGTTCCCGAGGGCTCTTGCACCTGTATGGGAAACAGGCTCACATTTTCCCTTTTCCCTTTCCCTGCTGTGTTGCAGGCAGTTGAATTTCTCTCCAAGGCTCTGGACAGCCCTGACATCAAAGCTGTGGATGAAGCCGTGATCTTGCTGCAGGAGATTGGTGAGTTAGTTCTGTGTCCTGGAAACGTGTTTGCTGTCTCAACATGGGAAATGGGACTTGGCACAGGCTGCTGTGGGGCAGACTGGGCAGGATTGTCCCTGGGTGGGGATAGCACTCGATAGTGACTCTCCCAAACCACGTGCCCTATGCTGTTTTATTTGCTACACTGCTTTGCTTAAAAATTTGGGATAACTTTCCAAGGTCTAAAAAATAATGGGGAGGCAACAGAAAGAAGGGAAGTGGTGATCTGGGGTTCAGGACTGGGGGACAGAAGGAAGGGAAGTGGTGATCTGGAGTTCAGGACTGGGGGACAGAAGGAAGGGAAGTGGTGATCTGGAGTTCAGGACTGGGGGACAGAAGGAAGGGAAGTGGTGATCTGGAGTTCAGGACTGGGGGACAGAAGGAAGGGAAGTGGTGATCTGGAGTTCAGGACTGGGCCTTGTTGATGCTCCTGTGGCTGTGACAGCTGCTTCTTTGTCCTGAGCTCAGTTAGACCCGGGGGGTTCTGGGTGCTTATTGCAGGCCCCTGTCCGTGTGCCTCTTCTGGAGGTCACCCCAAATCCTCCCAGCCCTGGCAGTTCCCCAGTCCCCTTTTGGCTGCGCTGGGAGCTGATGGATGTGCCACGTGGGTGGCTGTCCTGCAGGAGTGCTGGACCAGCGGGAAGCCCTGACCACTCTGGGCAAACGCCTGGCCCAGATCTCCACGGACCCTCGGCTGGCCAAGGCCATTGTGCTGGCCTCCATCTACCGCTGCCTGCACCCGCTGCTGGTCATCGTGTCGTGCCTGACGCGGGACCCCTTCAGCAGCAGCCTGCAGAACCGCGCCGAGGTGGACAAGGTGAGGAGCCCCCGGCAGGGGCGGGGAGCAGGGGGGCCCCGGGGCTGCCCCTGGCTCACCTGTGTCCCTGTCCCAGGCCAAGGCCGTGCTGAGCCGGGAGAGCGGCAGCGACCACCTGGCCTTCGTGCGGGCGGTGGCGGGCTGGGAGGAGGTGCTGCGGCGCAGGGACAGCCGTGCCAGGGACAACTACCTGCAGGACTACTACCTGTACGGGCCCAGCCTGCGCTTCATCAACGGTGAGCTGGGAGCCATCCGGGCCCTCCCCTGGCCCCAGGCTGCTGCTGCACAGGGAGGGGCACGGGGCACAAAGGGGCTGTGCTGGGCCGGTGACCGCGGCACCAGGCAGGGTCTGGCTTTGGCCCAGGATGGGTCTCCTGTCCCAGCCCTGGCTGGTGCTGCCCTGCTGAGGTGACTCATTCCATGGGGGGAAGGAGAGGGTGAATCTCATCCCTGGGGCTGTCTCCTCCCTCCAGGCCTTGTCAAGCAGTTCTCTGAGAACCTCTATGAAGCCTTCCTGGTGTCATCCCCATCCGACTGCACCATGCCCTCGTCTGTGTGTAACCAGTACAGTGAGGAGGAGGAACTGGTCAAGGGTGTCCTCATGGCTGGGCTCTACCCCAACCTCATCCAGGTACTGTCACAGCAGGTGGCACTGGGAAGTACTGAGGTGCCAGAGAAGCTTCTGCTCTCTTGGGAGTGAGTGTCCAAGCCAGGTGTCATGCCCTGGGCTCCAGCCTGTGCTCCAGTGCTGTCCCTGATCCCCACTCATGAGGAGTGGCCTCCCTGGCTTGTGTGGGTCGATGTTTAGGTTCTCCTCACTTGGTTTGGGAGCCACTGAAGTGGCAATTTTCTCCTGTTTGCTGCCTGAGGTGGCATCATCCTCCTCCAGTTGTCTGTGGTGGCACTGGGTGACTGTCAGGTGTGGTTACCCCAGGAACACGCTCCACTAACCCACGGAGCTCCTGGGAGTGGAGGGACATCATCCCTGTCCCCTGTCAGAGGGGTGGCTGTGGGTATCAGGGCTGGTGCAGGTGTGTGACAGTCCCCTCCCGTGCAGGTGAGACAAGGCAAGGTGACGCGCCAGGGCAAGTTCAAGCCCAACAGTTACGCGTACCGGACCAAGGCCGGCACCGTGCTGCTGCACAAGTCCACCATCAACAGGTGGGTGCTCGGGGAGGGGTCCCTCAGGGCAGTGCCTGTGCCCAAGCTGACAGAGCTGCTCCTGCAGGGAGGCGTCCAAGCTCTACAGCCGCTGGCTCACCTACTTCATGGCCGTCAAGTCCAACGGCGGCGTCTTCGTGCGCGACTCGTCCCAGGTGCACCCGCTGGCCGTGCTGCTCATGACTGACACCGACATCCACGTGCGAGGTGAGTGCTCCGTGTGCCCGGCCTGCTCCGGCTGCTCCCTGGGCCCAGTTCTGCTTCCCGAGGCTCTCGGGCTGGGCACGCCTCGCTGTGGCGGGGCCGTGGAGGTGATGGTTTGTGAGCTGTTCCTGGCTGCTGCTCTGCAGGGAGACAAAGCCAGCCCTGGCAGGCTGAGCCTTAGGGCTGTGCCTGATCATCCTGGGGGAAGGAGCTGAGCTGGCAGGATCCCACTCGTCCCTGGGGATGTGTCTGCTGAGCCTGTGGGGTTTTGGCAGTGCTGCAGTCGGTCTCTAGCCCGCGAGCTCAGTAGGGCTGTGCCATCGGTCACCTCCTGTGGGAAACTGGGAGGATCCCAGTGCGTGCTCAGAGCTGCCTGGCTTTTGTGGGAGCTGTCGGCCCAGTCGAGTCCCCGGACCGGGCTAAAACGAGTGTGGGGAGGAGCTGCCTCGGGGGCAGTGGAGGAGCCCCAGCAGCCCCGTTCCCGCTCACGCGCTCTCCCTCCCCCCAAGATGACGGCTGGCGAGCGACGGTGTCCCTGACGGACAGCGACCTGCTGGTGCTGGAGGGGGACTCCTACACCATCCGCCTGCTGCGCGACTTCCGCGTGTCCCTCTCCAAGATGGTGGAGACGTGCCTGTGCTACGAGATGGCCGCGATCCCCGGGGACCTGCACCACCAGCACAGCCAACTGCTCGACATCCTGGTGGATCTGCTCAAGGGCCCTCCCGGCAGCTTCGGCTCGTAGGCAGAGCTGCAGCCTCGTGTGGGGACTTGTAATTTGTATAAAGATGTTCACAAATGTTTATTTAAATAAAGTTCTATTTATCCCTTGTGAAGTCATCTCTCTCCATCCTAGAAGATTAATGTTGTCTGAATCTCCTGCTGTCGGCTCCGTGCATGGTCACCGCGTGGGAAGAGCAGCGCAGTCCCGCCGGGAACGGACTGGGAGCGCCGACGGACCCCGGCCGAGCTCCGTGGACACCCACCCGCCTCGTCCGCCAGTCCCTGAGCGGGAACAAGGACACGGCTGCTGCGGGCCCTCCTCTGCCCCCTCCCCACGGGGCCAGAGCTGCTCCGGGCTCAAGAGGAGGACGGATGTCCCGGCTGTGCCAGGATCGTGGATCCAGCAGCTCCGGCAGGGAGGGGATCGCTGATCGTTGTCTCTCCACTCTCCACATGGAGGAAGCCTGAAAGCACTGGATGGAGAGGAATTCCACGCGGGATCCGAGGGGCCCTGCCAGCCCCAGCACAGTCGTGGCGTCTGAGTGTGAGATGTGACTCGTCCTTCCCAACCTGCCTGTACTTCTCGTCCTCTTGCGTTGTTCCTATGATTTTTTTTAAATTCCTGTTCTCCCCACGTGGAGGAGGCCGGATCCCTGTCCCTTGTGCGACACAGGACGTGATTGTAGCTGCCAGGCTGCCTGTGAGCGCCGCTCCTGCGGGAAGCCAGGAGCAGAGGCACAAAATCCTTTGTTTTCTATGAACAGGGACCATATTTCTGTGGAAGGAGGATTGCGACAGGCACAGCACTCACTGAGGAATCTGG
Organism: Chloropsis cyanopogon; assembly: GCA_013400585.1. Classification (NCBI taxonomy): domain Eukaryota; kingdom Metazoa; phylum Chordata; class Aves; order Passeriformes; family Irenidae; genus Chloropsis; species Chloropsis cyanopogon. Next base: position 149,303 of record WEZZ01005497.1, read on the forward strand.
AGTTTAATCCCAGCTTTGCCTTGGATTCTCTGTCCGAAGAAGACAGTGACCTACCTCACAGGGCTGTTGTGAGGGTCGGGGTTTGTAACGGGAGCCCTCGGGCCCAGGGCTGTGCCCCCCGGGGCATGGGCTCCTTTCTTTTTATTCCCATTTCTTACGCTCTTTGTACCTGCAGCCGGGAATGGGAGCGAGGCCGTTTCCATGGCACAGGGGCTCCTGCCCCGGGGCCACCCTTTGGTTCTCCCAGTTGTACCATTTCAGTTACTGCTCATGGGCTTTAGGGCGCCGTGGCTGTGCCAGCACAAGGCCCGGGGGGCCCTTCCGAGGCTCCGCTGCCCTCGGAGTCCTGCAGCCTGGGGTCACTCCAAACTGCTCATCTTCATTTCACTTGCTTGAGGTTGTCACTATTATTTGACCAGTGTTTGTTTCTTTTGGCCTGTATAATGGGCAGTATGGTTTTCCCTTCCAGCAGGTTTAAAAAAAAAAAAAGAAAAAGACAAAA
>WEZZ01005498.1:0-12067 GCA_013400585.1 Chloropsis cyanopogon
TAGTTAAACACGCAAATTGTTCTTAAAAATTATACTATTGTTTACAGTTAAGTTAGGGTACTTAATGTGATTTGAGTCATTCATTTTTTTCTGCTGAAGACAGTGTTCATGAAGATTTCCTAACTGACAGGTGACAGCCATTTCTTGACGTAGAGGGCAACCCCTCTGCCCCTCCTGCCTTCCCTGTGCCTTCTGACCATCCTGCAGCCATTGATAGCCACACTCCTGTCATGGGATCCCTCCCACAAACTCTCAGTAATACTAACTATCTCCAAGGTGTACTTCAAAATAAAAATAGCAAAACATAGTTTCAAACATTAAGTGCAAACAAAATGCTTTTTCCTGATTTTGACCATTCAAAATTTCTATGAAATCAAGAGTATATTTTTGGCCCGATAATTACTACCAATTATCAAGCAAAGAATCAAATAAAGCCACAAGATCTTTTTTGTCTTTGGTCTGATACTTATGGACATCATTCTCTGCTCTACATTTCTCCAATACTTCCTCTGTGTTTCAACAAGGATAAATTACTTGTCCTCATGTTCAAGGGCCCTCTTGGACAATCACAATCCTATTTCCATTCTGTGTTAAGAAGCTAATTTCTGTCATCAAAGAGCCATATTGTCTTCCCAGTATTTAAATATTTTATTCCCTCCTTTTTATTTCCTTGTACTTGATAGGAATTCACTAAACATGCTGCAGAAATACCAAGTCACTGCCATACAGATTCCTTCTTCCAACTCTAACCCCCTCAACCTGGCTCTATGCATACAGTTTTGACATATGTTTATCTGTAGGCCACCTGGGATAATTTCCTGTCTTTTTTCTTTGCTTGGGCAATACAGAAGAGAATAAAGTGCAAATCCCTGTAGGGGACCCCAAGTACATTTTCTAAAGGCAAAATGAAAGGAACTATAACTCTATTCCAGCAGCCCGCACTTACTTCATGGGGTATTTTGAAGTCTCAGATACACTGCTTAATTAATCTGGTGTGTCTATAAATTTTCTCTGGATTCCTTTAGGATTTTCCCTGATGCATTAGAAAGAAATGTGCATGGATTGACAACAACTAACTGTTCATAATAATTTTTTAATTTTTTTTTTTTGTCTGTTGCACACTGTAAGCAATTTGTAACATGAAGGTTAAAATTTTGTAATGAAACAATTAGAAAGGGCTACCTGGTTAACTATGAGATTGTGCAACCAGGGAAACAAATTATATTCTAGTCCACATCCTCCTGTAAAATAGATGTCATTTAGGAGAAGCCCTTAAAAAGAGATTTCTTAATTGGAAAAACATCCTTTTCAGTCACAAGTGGCTGAGCTGAAGTGTGTCCTCAGAATATCAATATGAGCTGAAGCTATTAAAATGTCATGGTTAACCTTTTTTAAAAACCTAATTTAATTAGAAAAATAATAATTAGAGTATTCTTGACAGTTAGAAACACCTGCCTCAAATGAACAACATGTAAACTCTCAATTTCAATGGGCAACACTCTAGTGGAAAAGCAGCATATGAACAATGAGATTGAGTTAGGAAATACTGTGATTAACTTACTGTTTTTGCTATTGGAAGAATTTGCTGGACCATACTGGAGGGCAGGCACAATTTACTTCCTGATCATACCTAGTAAAATGTTTTTGCACATGTCAGCAGCTCTTATGCATAATATTAAAAAAAAAAAAAAATCAGACCAATCAATGTTCCTACACAGTGTAAGTTTCCTTGCTTTTTCTCAAATCATGAGAGCAGAGACCCCATGAACTGAAGGAAAGCGGCATCATGGCACCCTGCAGGGTATTTTTTCATTAAACCTGCATGAGTTAGAGCCTTGCTCTACCTCGCATTTTGCAGGTACATTTTCACTCAGACAAAAATAATTATATCTCATGTCAGACGTGCAGACAAGTTTCCTTTTATTGCAGGGGCTGCTGGAATAAAAGCAGTCCTATTAAATAGAACTGGATTACCTGAGGCAAACTGTGGCCCTAGGATAAAACTATGCAGGCATCCTAATGTGAGAGATGTGGAGGTCAGCTGGTGAAATATCTTGGAAAGCTTGTTCGATGGCTTCATATTTAGACATTAATATCCAAAATAATTTCCCACCACATGTGGGACTGGAGAATCACTGTTCATCAAACAGCAGAGGAGTCTTGCAACAGAACCCTTAGGACCAGCCATTTTGGGAAGACACTTCAGTACTTCAGAAAACAATTTGTTTAAGGGCCAGTGGGATCACCAAATTCAGTCTGCATGGGACAGTGCAGGCTACAGTAGTTGTTAATTTACTTGAAAAGTGTCATTTGACAATATTCATGTTCTTTTAGTTGGATTGATGCTATATTTTGGAGCTCTCCTGAGTGGATGTCATGCATCTAATCATGGGGCTCTTTTCAGTAATGACTCTTTTGGCTCCATATTCCCTGACAGAGGGCTAGGCCTTTATTGTGTTTTTCATACTCATGGGAAAATAAATCTCACTCAACCCTTCTCCCCCACAAATCCTGTTTTCCAGTTCAAATGTTTCATGGGATTTAACCAGGAGGGGAGTCACTGGAAGAACCAGCAAATGTGCATTGCAGAGGTTTGGATCCTGGTCCAAACCCTATGAAAACATCCACCCCAGTTCTGCTGTGGAGGACAGTGTCACTCATTCCATTATAAAACAAGGAAGGAAGGCCATAGACTGGGTTGGACTAATGTAAGTATGGCAGAGCTGAGAGTGTCTCTCCACCTGTATATCACTGACCTCCCTTCATACAACACAGGTGGTACAGGAATTTCTTCACTGTATTTCCGTGTACTGTAAAATCTCATAGGCATTGCCTGTCCTTGTTAACCACCTCCTTCCTGTTCTTTCTCACTTCACCAGGCTCCAGACAACTACAAAATGCTGGCACCAGATGGGTTAAAAAATAAAATGCAATCAGATTTTTATAACTCTGCACAGAGACACATACTGTGAATTTTGTCTTCAGGTAGAGAAAGATTAATAAAAAGGACTAATAGAAAAGATATGCTAACCTACAGCTTTGAGAGTGCACTCAGCCTTCCCTAAAGTTGAGCTTTCAAGGAATAAATGACTCAAATCAGGCTATGGAGACATGTCAGGAAATCATAGCTCTTTTAAGGCATGATTGCATACTCAACTCTGTAACAATTGTTACAGATTGTGACTAATTTTGCAGCTATCTTTACACTGATTTATAAGTGATATATGAAAGAAATTGGAGTAAAAGAGGCTTTTAATTCTAGCCCCCTCTTACATAGCAAAACAATGTACTCAGGACTGCCTGTTATTTCCTTCAATTCCTTTACTCTTGGGAAAACCTTGAATAGCAGTGCTGCCTATTTCCCTGGTTTAGTCCGTGAGTTTTTGAACGGGTCACTTTTGCAGCTCAGTGGCCATTTGCAACCTGTCCAGGTGTACAGGCACTACCCTGACATCCTCTGCTCTCACTGGCCTCCCAGCATAGCCAGCAGTACCAGCAGGGGCTCCTTCACCCAGCCAGTTTGTGGGAACAGTGGTTCCTCATTTGATCCAGCTGGGTAGATCCAAGGGCTGACTAGTGAACCTGACTGGCACTTGCCCATGTTGTTGTGAATCTGAAGTAGCCTACAGCAAATATAAACTGCTCTGTGCTATTACTTTCTCCACTCACTTATGCTCCAGATTCTTCATAAAATCATGGAATGGCTTGGATTGGAAAGAAAATTAAAGATCATCAAGTTCCAAGGCCTCCACTGTAGTCAGGAATGTCACCCACTAGACCATGTTGCTCTGTCCTGAAATTCATTTTGTAATGGCATTTTTTAATATCCTGACTTCTAAAGCAGAGTCTGATCACGCTTACATATATCTTTAGTGTTTCATAATCTTAATTCTGTTGCCTTGACAGCCGTTGCTATATCTAACCCTAGTCCAGGCTGGATCTCATCACTGAGTTGTATGAAATAGTTGTGTAAAACACAAGCACATTAGAATCTTCGAAAGAGACCCACCACCCAACAGTGGGTGCAATTTCAAAATACAGCCTTTGCTAGAGGACACCTGTGCTAGGAATGACTGAAGGGAAGGGGTTTGAAAAGGAACAGAGAACAGCAGAGCTGAAAGATGGGAAGGGAATATGTGGAGGTACAGCACACTTTTAACATCAGAATAACCAATGTAGCTGATCTCACAGCCCAAAAAATCTTGAGGAACACCTGACTGCTGTAGGGCACTACATGTTCCCAGGGAGTAGCTGCAGCTAGAGAAGGGGAGCTCTCATATCAGTGACCATTGCTGTAGCTCAGTGAAAATTTTTAGAAGAATTTCCTCTGTCTTCCCCCAGCTGAGCTGCTATTGCCAGTTATCATTGTCCTGCTGGTTGTGTGCTGGGGTATGTGGTCAGACTGCTAAATAGTTCTTTCAAACAAGGGCAAAGCTAGACAAATGTCATTATTAACCATAAACTGGCATAGCAGAGTGATATGAACTAGACGTCAATTCAAGACAAATGAAGTGTGGCTCTTAGAGCAGAAGAACGCATCAATGCCTCCTCAGTGTACAAACACAGCCTGAGAGGAGGAGCAATTTCTCAGGTGTATCTGTTTAAAGAGCTTCTCTAAGCAGCACTATTTTGAGCAACTCTACAATTACTACCACATTGCTAGCTATATCTGAATCAGTTTTATAACAGGTAGTTCAGGTCCTTATAGCAGAGAGCTCAATGAAGGCTTTAAAATCCACCCATGAAATCAGAATACTTGTATGATTAGCAATATTGCTAGCATTTCCCAAAGCCATTAATTTAAAGCTGTCTGTCTTGTAATACAGTCACAGAAGCAGTGACAGAACTTCATCAGCCATATGCAACTGTTCTGGTGTTGTGCAGAATGTAGTGGTTAAATCCTACATCGCTGCCTTGCTAGAATTACAAACACTGGGATTACATTCCCTTAAACAGCTGTGCAATTTTACACATGTTTATGCCTCTGTCTAAGACTACAGAATTCTATACAATACTGTTAAATGCCCAGTTTTAACTTTTTGGGACAAAACAAGGCTCCAAAATTCATGAACTCCAAAATTCATGAGCTGCTTCTGCCCTGCTCAACACTTGACAGCTGGGCACCCATTTAATAAATTTTCCCCGTTGTCCTAGTGCTTGACAATATCAGCCCTCAAAAGGTTTCTAGTTCTGTGGGAAATGCAATCCCAATGACTACATAATTTTCAATGCTAAAATGAGGATGTAGCAACTTGCTCTTCTGCCCATGGACCTCTGCCTTAAGAATATGAAGGTCTTCTACCAAGTGTATCTATGAAAACTTACTTTTCTTCCTTTGCTTTCTGAAATTCACCTTCTCTCTGTATGCCTGTTTGGGCGAGTTGCAAAATGCAGCTGTAGAAAACAGAGTCCTTAGTTCTTCCTAAGGTTTTTTCTAAGGTTGCAGTACTACCATAATTTCTATTTCCAGATATCATGGACTCTCTGGGGATTGCAATATTTTCCAGTCTGTCTCGGTATTTTATTCAGTAAACAGGATAACAGGTATTCAGTGTTCACTCACTTATCAGTCTTGAAATCTCTTAGTCACCTCCAGTTCTTGTTGCAGACACTTCATGATATTAATACTACAGAAGACAGATTTAGTAGAAAATGTACTAAACCCTCCCCACACAACTTGTTTCAGCAATAGCAGTTCTGGTTGTCCCAGTTACACATATGCTTAAATTCCTTTGTTCACCTGATGCCTCTGTGCAGCAGTTCCCTCTCCATCTGATGTTGTTTCCCTAATCCTCTCAAGACTATACTTTCATCTTTCTTTATTGCAAAGTGCAAGGCTTCAAGAGCCTTGTAGATCACTTGAACACCTTGTGCCACTGACTGCATATGGATAAAGGATACTGGCAAATTACCAGGGTAAAAAATGCAGTTGTGAGACTGTGGTAGACAGCCTAAAGCAAGATGCAACGTGGCATTGTTCATAAAGGAAAGATCTATTTTACTTGGAGATAATGTCTCTTGTGCTTTTACCCTGGAGGTAGCTCACATTACTTAGCCAACATTTGCTTTGTTTAGTGGAGTTTATATTCCATACTCCTGGGATTATGAAGATTTGGACATTGAACCCTGCTCTGAACAAAACACTATTCATAGGAGTTCTGATGCACAAATGCACAGTTCATGAGCACTTTATGCAGTTATCACTGTACACTGATTCAGACAGAAAACAGGTTTTGAACGGGAATATCCTGGAACAAGGTCTGGTTTTTTTTAAGAAGAGTATCAGATAGCCGACTTCCAGGTGAGTGATTTCTTTTAAAGTGTGTGTATCAGACGTGGAGAGTGAAAGTATCTTCTTATCCTTGGCTAGTAGTGGAAATGCAGCTGTAGCAAGTCTTGGCAAGAATGCAAAACTCCACTGCTTGGAAAGGAAATATAAAACTGGATTCAGAGGATTTGAATAAGCAGCATAGACCTACAAAACTCCTACAACTGCTGCTTTGGTGACATTGGAAATTACTAATATGGCTGCAGCACAGAGGAGCCCAAGAAGAGGACTAGACCCTACCATCAGGAGGGTCATGGAAATAGTGAACAGAAGCAACTACTACTTTATTTCCACCCTTGTGAAAAGTGAAGATCACAGCAAAAACAGGGAATGCTGTGCACAGAGATAACATTTGCATTGATAGGGTGTTTTTTAAACAGATCTAAGAGAGGCATGTGGATTTCTTTATTAAAAAGAACCAAATCCAGACCATTTTTTTAAAAATGTTTCATTGAAAATTTATGAACACCTGCTAGTTAAAATGGGTTGGGTTTTTCCACATTGTGAATCATATACAAGATATTTTATCTCCTTGTTATGTGATTTCCTACTTCAACCTACTTTTAAAATTAGCTAACATAACAAGCTGCAGGATAACTACTCAAAGAAAAGGGGTTTTTTTTGCAGCTGAAGACTAATTTATAATAATACATATAGAATCTGCACCAGTTCACGCTGCAGGGCCCTGGAAAATACCATCTTCCAGAAATGCTAGCATAGCGCAGCTCTTGATATCTGGTAAATTTCATTGTGATTTTAAGTGAGAAATTCCCCATAGCTTTCTGAAAGAATATATATAATGAATAAAACACATTATTTACATAAGAATTTATTCTGCTCTTAGACGACATGGGTTTCAAAATTAGATTTGCCTATATAGCTTCTTTCCTTCATTGATAATCAGAGAGTATCACAGCTATTCCCTTCAATTTATTTAGCACAATGGTGGAGGAGGAAAGTTCTACTATGGAGTAATCTTTGCTCCACAGGATCAGTTAGGGAAATTCATTCAAGGGAAAGAAAGAAAGAAAAAGGGATTATTCCATATGCACATAAATTAGAGATAAGACAAAAACTGCTTACACTTGAGAATTTGCTAAACAGAATATGGAGCCCACTGACTTTTTTTTTTTTTTTTGAGATGTAAGCTAGGTTGCATGCCACTGAAAGAATCTTCTTAGTACATTAAGTAGAAGTAGCCAAGAATTATACAATACAATTTTACCTACTGCGTTATTCATCTTGGGACCCATACAGTTTAATATCTTCATCAATGACATAATGCATCAAAAGTAACACGACCAGCAGGTAAAAGGAGGTGATTCTGTCCAGCAGATGAAAGGAGGTGATTCTGTCCCTTTACTCTGGTGAGACCCCTCCTGGAGTTCTGAATCCAGCTCTGAGATTCCAGAACAGGAAATATGGACCTGTTGGAGCAGGTCTGGTGAAGGGCCACAAAAATGACCAGAGTACTGAAGCGCCTTGCTTTTGAGGACAAGCTGAGAGAGCTGGGCTTGTTCAGTCTGAAGAAGAAAAGGCTCTGGGAACATCTTCTGTACTTAGCAGTGTGCTAAGTATGTGTCTCTCTATTGGAGGGTAGGATGGCTCTGTAGAGAGACTTGGAACGGTTGGATGGCTGGGCAGAGTCTAACAAGATGAAGTTTAGTAAGTCCAAGTACTGAGTTCTGCATTTTGGCCACAATAACCCCCTGCAGTGTTACAGGCTGGGGACGGTGTGGCTGGACAGAGCCCAGGCAGAAAGGGACCTGGGGGTGCTGCTCGACAGCCAGCTGGACATGAGCCAGCAGTGTGCCCTGGTGGCCAAGAAGGCCAAGGGCATCCTGGGCTGTATCAGGAACCGTGTGGCCAGCAGGAGCAGGGGGTCATTGTTCCCCTGTACTTGGCACTGGTGAGGCCACACCTTGAGTGCTGTGTCCAGTNAGTGCCATGGTTTAGTTGAGGTGTTAGGGCATGGGTTGGACTCAATGATCTTGAAGATCTCTTCCAACCTAGTCATTCTGTGAATTCTGTAATTCTGTGCTTATAAGAAAGATGAAGACAAATGTTTTTTTAGGAGAGCCTGTTGCGATAGGGCAAGGGGTAATTGTTTTAAATTAGAAGAGTGTAGATTCAGACTAGGTATAAGAAAAAACATTTTTATGATGAGGGTGATGAAATACTGGACCAGGTTGTCCTGATCCAGTAAGATGGTGGATGCCCCATTCCTGGAAACATTCAAGGTCAGGTTGGACAGGGCTGTGAGCAATCTGACCTAGTTGGAGATGTCGCTGCTCACTGTGGCCCTTCCAACCCAACCCATTCTATGATTCTGTTGCTATGAATCTGTTTCTTTGCAGTCAAACATAAGATGACAGCTGCTTCAGGTACCGAAATCAACTGACCTATGGTTCCATGGAGCTCAGCTGTGGTGCCATATGGAACATTAGCAGAGTCATCCCAATCCAAGTTATGCTACTTTTAAGTTCAGAACTAATTCCATACCTTTTCTACAAAGCACTTTAACACTCATTGGTACTCTACTAATTTCAGAAGGACCTGAGAACATGTTTTTATATCTCCTGAGCTGTGTGCAACCCTTCTGTTTTGGTCACATGAACTTCAGAGAATATGGCTCAGGGTTGTTAGCAGTGTGAAACCTCCAAAGGCAGAGTATGGCACAACAGTGCTAGCAAGTCCAGCTGGTGTCACTTGTTTGTCTGAGGAAGTCTCAGTTGTGAGATACTGCAATGAGATCTGAGCCACCAGATTGTTTGTCCCTGGAGGGGTGGCTCAACGAGATAAATCCTTTCTAAAATGGTGAGTGTGGTATGCTTCACTCTTCCTAATATAGGCAGTACAGAAGAAGGATTTAAAATCATCAGCATTTCTGGTGCACTCATTTGGTCATGCAATATATTTAACTAAAATTCATGTTTTAAACTAGACTGCAGGTTTACTGAAATTTTACAGAAAATTGATTTTTTTCCCCCTAGGTAGCAATTAAGAATTAGTGACTGGAGCCTACCTGTTACATGCTTTATGATGTTTTTCTAGTGTGTGTCTCTGAACTAATATTGCAGTGGTTTCTTATCACAAATTGATTTGCTCTGTTGCCAAGTATCCTATGAAAGGTACATGAATCAGCTACAGCAGATCAAAAATACATTTTTAAATTTCCAGAGTGGGCATTGAAGTTTAACAGAGTAATGTATAGTAGACAGGGGTTTTTTTAAAAGTAAATACCCTAATATTTTTTATCTGTTTAGATGGCACTGCAAGTTTTGTTCAAGTTACAGAGGGAAAAGTGACCCTCCATGGATGTTTGCACTACAAAAATAATTGTGATCTTCACAGAATGTAGAGCAAGTTATTAATCAGATTCGTCTGATTAATCTGATTAAAATAATAGATCTGACTATTAACCATACTTCTCTTACTGGATGAAAGTCAGGCAAAAAACTATGACCTCAGAGAATTAAGAGGAAGACACCTGTTCATCTTCCACAAAAGAAGTCAAATTGTTCTGTACCATGAGATATGCATTAGCCTAAGCATCACTCAGGTAACCATCACTGCATGCACACAAGGGACTTACTCATTATCTGTCTCAGCTATTATTTCTGAGCAAGCTGTTGATTTAATACTACATGAAGAAGGCAAGACTAATATTCAGTAACTGTGATGCAAATTAGCTGAATCTTTCTGAAAGTCTAATGATTGCAGAATCTCTTTTGTTTTATTCAAGAAATTTTCAATAACCTGACTATGTAACAAAGCTGTGTTTTCTGTCCATTTGTGTGTCAGCTGGATAAGGTTGCAGCAGCAAGCAGAACTGATCCATCCAAATAATTGTGTCAGGGTGCTTCCTTGACAGTGTTTTTCTGAATGTGGATTTTGCACAATAACTTAGTACACTGAATAGAACTGTCAGTAACAGTAATACATGAAGGCTCGTTTATTTGTTTGCAACACCTTGTTTTCAGCTGTATTTGTCAAGGTTCAGGTGCCTGCTGGCCTGCAAATATGCAAAATTACAGAAGACACTGGTCACTTCCACAGCAATAATCCACAGGCAGCAATATGACTACACGTGTAAAATATTCCATCTATTTTGTATGAGTGAAAGAGTCATTGAGCACAGAAACGTGCACAGGCTTAGCACTTTCTCAAGATCACATCACTCTGAGCTGTGTCGTTCTCTGCGCTGCTCTGCTGATGGCCTGTGAACTGCTACCCTCCTGAAGCAGGTCAGGATGCACAGCTGCAAATTTTGTTTAGCAAAAAAGTCCAAAACATACACATTCCCATTTACCGAGCTGCTTTCAACCATCTGCTGGTAAACATTTTGAAGAACTGATTCCCGAATTGTGTCAGAACTCACCAAGATGCTTGCAATTAAAATAATGAAATCATTATGTCTGCAATTAAAATAACAAAATAATTATGTTCTTGCAAATAGCGTCCTTTCATTTCCCTTTTTTTGCAGTTACCTAACTCTTGCTTCTTTTTCTTCTGTCAAATGCAACACAATATAGTCTGTGAGGGCTGGGGGATTTACACAGAAAATGTTGCCTTTTGGCAAAACAAATCAAGGGCAAACATTCCACTCTTTTACTGGTACACAGAAATCACCCTGTCAGTCCTGAAGTATGTTGTGCTATTCAGGAATGTAGGATGTGGGTACCACATGTGCAGGAGAAGAAGGACAAACAGCATCTGAGGCGTAAAGAGGTAGAGGGACTTGAAGCAGAAGGAACACAAGAATTTGCATTTTTTAGAACAAATTAAGATCTTACACATATCTTACCTACCCTTGGAATTTGTGCAGTTCAGGCTCACAGCAGTTTGATGGGCCAGGTGCTTTGTGCAGGTGTGTCATCTGACAGGAATGGAGTGCCACAGCAAAGACATCTTTGTTGTAGAGCAAGAAGGTACCATGTGACTCTCCGAGAGGTGTCGATGCTGATGTGGACTATTCCTCTGGATAAAGAAGGGATAAATCACACAGAAGCAAAAACACATGTCAGTCTGAGACAACTTGTCTGGTCACTGAGATGTGCTAACATCAATGGGAGAAGTTTCTCAGATGTTCTAACTGTGAAGCAGAAGGTCATATTTTGCTCTGAGGGCAACTTCAAAAGGAACACAAATGCTGGTCTTTTTTTTGTTCTTTCAGTAAAAGAAATGGGTTTAAACAGAAAAAAAGATGAGTTTTCCACTGGAAAAATAACAGTGGCAGTCAAGTCAAGCTTAGAAAGACAAAGAATTCTCTTGGACACCTGTGTTTCTCTGGGTTTACGAAATACAACTCCATATGGGGCTCTGAAATCAAGAGCAGAGGCTGCTCTATTCAAACTAAGTAAGGCAGGTACTGGTAGACAGAGGGAGTTATTCCTTCTGAAATAAACTCCAGCTAACAACTCGGCACAAGCTCTTTCTGTGACTGATTTTAGATTTAGCTTCAAAGTGTGAAAACTTTTTTTAGTATCGTCCAACAGATGTATGCATCATTTAAGTAAAACAAACAGATTTTTTTTTTTTTTTCAGTATTACGTTGTTCTGACCCTTAGAAACCCCTAAGACAGGCTTAATCAAGCTGTAATCCATGGACTGGCATGGCCCACCAAGCATCACAAAATTTTCCTTTCTTTAAAATGAAAAACAAAAAACGAAGACGATATACACATATTCCCATGCAGCAGGTATGTGGCCATGCCTACTTGTCCTGGTTTAGGGCAA
>WEZZ01005499.1:3179-21569 GCA_013400585.1 Chloropsis cyanopogon
CATTGAGGGCCCAATTGGACCTTACTTCTACCGTGCAAAGTGTTGAACAGTAAGGAACACAATTGTTCTGGGAAGGTTTGCTGTGGAGACATAGAAAATGGGTAGAAAAAGCTCCTAGAGAGTTTGCAAGGAGTGATAGGAAATTGTGTAGCTTTCGTTTGGGGTAGATCCCACTGCCTGGGAGCCTGGACATTCTGAAGGGAATGCAGCAAGACCCCATGTAGAGCATTTGGCTCAAACATCACTGATAATGATGGCAATATTTGCCTCTAGAAGTTGGGATTAAATTGCCTTATTTCTTTAACCATCTGTTTGAAATAGCTTCTTACCATCTTTTTACTTTCATCCACAAATTACTTTTATGTCAATATGCCACATTTTGCTGTTCTAAGAGCTTCTCAAAGGCTTGCTATTTTTAGGCTTGTAATAATGGATGTGTGCATGACTCCTCAGCTGGGAACCAGCTTGTTAACTCAGACTGGTGTGTCGTTCTTGCATCTTTTTCTATTTTGAGTCAACTGTATCTTTTGAATATCTGAAATAAAGCAGAAGTAGGTGCATAAAACCAAAGGGGAGGTCAAGACCATCTGATTTTCATTATATTCTTTCCCTTTTGTGCTGACTGCATCTTGGGTGTGTGTTAGACTTGCCAGAGATACACTGAACTATTGCACTGTACAGGCTGGCTGATGTCTTGTAATCCTGTAAAAGTAACCAAATTTAGAAATAAAATGAATAAACAGTAGGACACTGGATTAGTCTTATAGGGGGCAAGTCAGCGTGTAAGAGCTATCAGAAGGATTTCTTCTCCCTGGCATGTTACCTTAGCTGAGTTTTGGTTTTCTGCAGTAATGAACACACTGTAATTATGTAAAATAAGTTAATTGGCATTGTGTGATGATGGCTCTTCAGTGAAATAATCATGTGGACCAGGTGGTCTGGGGGAGCAATTTCCCCAGCCACCCATAGATAACTGACAGACTAGGTGGTTAATTTAGCCAGGTAAATTCCCTGGGCTCCCATCAGGAATGTGGGTAACTGGAGTCCAGAAGACAATTCAGGAGGCAAGTGCAGGAGCCTGCCCTTAGGTAATGTAATAAATGAGATCTCTCAGCAGCATGTCTCTTACAGTAAACAAGGGAGAGTTCTGCCTATGATTGCCTGTAAGATAATAATGTTCTTTGAACTTTCCAGTTATTTACATATAATACACTTTTCTTTGTCCTTTTTGATTGCAACTTAATAGAATCAAGAGAAGTACTGACCAAGAAGAGTAGCTATTGAAATTGGTTGTCCTCTTTCAGAAGTAGCTAAAAGCAGTACCTAAACATGTAGTAGCATGCGACTTCTCTGACAAGGAGATGGAAAAATTTAGAAGCAATGGAAGCCAAAATCAGTGTAAAAATCCAGAAGAGGATTGATGAGGATTGATAATGAAGGCAAGTAACATTTCCCAAACAGAAAAATTTTGTCTTGTGCATATCTGCAAAAATAAAAACTTATGCTTCGGGAATAAATTGATCATCAAAATCACGAATTTATACCTAGGGAATAGATTGATCATCAAAATCACAAGCATTAAAAATATTTCTTTGTTGTACAAGATCTTTTTTCACTTTCCAAAGCACTTGGTATCCTCTAAGAGATACAATGTAAACCATTGCATAGAAGGCTGATGTCATCTGCTCTATCAGGCAGTTTTTCTTCTCTATATTTTCCTTTAAGAACATAGGGATTTCCCACAGATTCTTCAGTTTCACTGAGTTTTTGTCATGCTTTCAATGCAAAGTTTGTTGTCAAGGGTACGTGCCACAGGAGAGAATTAAACCACCAAAATCCCCTGTGTATGCACTAACCTAGTGCTTAAAAATTCTCCCTCTATGTGAGTTTTGTTTAAACCACGTATGACTTGCTTTTTGTCACGTGGTCCACATCCACATGCTGACACCATTTGCTCATATTTCATTCTTTCCTGTAGGAACTTTCAGCTGCTTTTTAACAACTAATGTGTTCCACCAACAGTTACTTTCCTTCCTCTTCTAGACAAAAGGCTGTTAAATTCTCTTGACGTTTATCCTTAAGATGCCAGTCCTGGAAAACTCTGCCTGTTATTTTGACTGCAGTTGGAAAAAGGAGATACTTTTACATCCATAGGAGAACGATTTTTCTTTTAGGGACTAATGGACTATTTGTAGTGAGACATTTCACTGCTGTTTCTAATAGCCCTTGTTGAACCCTTAGTAATAGAACAGCACAAGGAAAGAAACTAGTAGAGATGTAAGGAGTTAAACTGAGTTAAACTGTCAGGAGTTGGTGCTGAAAACAGTATGATTTTAATATTCCACAGAGAACTGGATTAAAAGGAGGGAAAGGGAGAAAACTCTAAAGGCACAGCAGCAATTTATTCATTTTGTTTCATTAGCTTACATAGCTGTGCCAACACACATCCTAGCCAATCTTCGTTAAAATAAAAATAATGCTGTCATTTGCAGATAGGTTTCCTTGTGGAGAGAAACAAAGACTCAGTAGCATGAAGCTTCATCTCATAAGGAAATTTCTTTTCTTCAAGTATTCTGGTAGGCTATGAGATTACACTTTTTTCCCTATTCCTGTTTTCTGAAAAACATTGCAAGTAAGTAACAAGGATAAGCAAAAAACTGTTTTCTTTAAAAAAAAAATACTATTCTTAAAAAAAAAAAATTGTTTGCATCAACTTTGATACAAAGTTACATCAAACCAAGTTAGATACTTCTGTGGTACAATGAGGAAAAATGTTACAGAGTAAAATCATATTGTGTGCGTTATTTCATAACTTCACATGAAATGGTTTTGCTTCTGATTGAAGCCTGAAGTTCTTTCAAGGGAAAGGCTCTTTGAAACTTTTCAGGAAACACTGAGCTGACTGCAGGGTGTACTTCTCCTGTTTAACAAAAGGGGAGAAAAGGACAGCTTTTGCTGGTAAGGGAAGCTGGCTTTACTTATGTTGTCAATCAGCTCTGCGTTAGAGAACCAGGATGCCTCTTGTGTGAACTGTTAGCATTTAACGTGTTTCCAGCTGAATGACTAGGCTTAAGAGCTAGTGACAATATGCAATAACTGCAATTAAAATCTCCTTAATAAACTACAGTTTTAATCCCAGTTACCAAGAGAGTCAATGAGGAAACTGAAATTTCTCAAGGATCAATGAGAAATTATGTTTATGGCTGTAATTTGGTATATCAGAGAGCTGTAAAATAGAATATCAGACTGCTTGTTTGAATTGAGGCATTTTATAAAGAAATTGAAAGATAGATTCCATTTACAATATGATTTGAGGATCAGAGATGAAAACTTCACCAAAGTAACTGTGAGCAGGTGTCTCATTAACACTTGTAAATGTGGCTTGGTTTACTTAACTAAAGGATATACAAATGTGATGACATTTTTCATACAATTAAAATGAAATTTTTTCTTATAGCCATTCAACCAAAAGCAGTTTTCTGTGGACCTGTGTGCATTCTGACACCTTCAAAGATACAAAAACTGACAGGAAGTGGAAATTTGAAGCACTGTGATTTGTTAAATTAAAACAAAGTAGGCATTCTCAGCCTACTGAAATATTTTATTTAAATATAAATTTATATAAGTCATCAAGTATACAACGATAAACATCTTCGTTCTGTCGAAATCAATTGACCTGAATGAAAGTTTGTAGATAGCTGCGTTTTGCAAGATTTGCAAGATTTGTTCTTTAATTTTTGGTTGTTCTCAGGTTTGGGGTTTTTAAAATTCCTTTGTGGAAGAAGAATTTCATGGGCAAGTGGATAGAAGACTGTATAATCATAAATATAAAAAAGCCTTCCTTTCTTTTCATCTCTGCCTAGACCTTTTCTGCAGAGACTTTGCCGTGATTTATCTTTTCAAGTTCCATTAGCCAGTTTAATAATGAAGGTGAAGTCAGCAAGATTCAAGTATTATGTGCACCCCAAATAAAAAAATGAGAAAGATATTTGGAAACTTTTTCTAGAAAGAGAATAACTGTTTTACTGAAATAACTGAAAGAGCTTGGGCTTTTCAAAGAATTGCTAGGAGATGCTGGGTCTTTGGCCAAAACCACGTATCAAAACAGTGGTGGTGAACTAAGCGAGACCTTGTGGCATGTTGTTTCCGAGTGAGCACTAACCTGGAGGAGGAAGGAAATGGGGGCTGAATCAGGGGCCTGGCCTCTTCCTGTCGATCAGTGCAGACCAGACTGACAGGGAAATGCCGATCAGTGGAGCCTGGGGGCTGGTACACGAGCTGTGAGAGCTGGTAATGCTGCACATATTGGTGTTCTGTGTGGAGCCTGGGTAGCTTCTCTAATACTGAAACAGGCTGCAGTTTTTTTCCGTATTCCTGATTATTAGTTTGTAGTCTGAAACTTGATTTTCTCCAGGAAACCACTGATGAAAAGTAATCTTGGTCAGCAAAATTAGTCCCTATCCTGCTATTTCTTGCTCGGCCTAGATAACCTCCCTAATCCTTAACACCTTGACTATCAAAATGTTTTTTCTGTTGTCTTCTTTGCTCTTAATTATTTTATTTAAAGCTCTGTATTGATACCACACTACCCAGAAATTTTCATTTCAAGTATAAGGAGCTCAAAATTTAGGGCTCTGCATTACCGTAAGAATATATCATTAGATTTGTGGGAGCCAGATGTCTCTTCTCAGTTCCCACATGCTGGATTCAGGAGGGAGGAAACCTCTTCCCCTGCCAACTCTGCTGGAGTTAATGAAGTTCAAGTCCATATCTAGCTTGATACAGAACATTCTAACTGTACCAGAGATTTCTGGCAAGGAGAGGAAGACATAATCTCCAGGTTAGGCTGGGTTGTTCAAACATCTTAAAGCTCTATTGCTACCTTACAGCGACCTTGATAGGACAGATACCTCCAGTCACTGTTACTGTACTTTATCACCTCACAGCTTTTCTCAAATCAGGGGGCTTTCACTGCACTGTGCACTTGTAGCAGAAGGGCTGGACTGGCAGCTAAACACATGAAAGGTTTTATAGCATTGACTAAAGAATAGTTAAATTCTAGTTAAATACTGGAAGAGACCCAAACTGCTTTCCATCCTGCAGCTCAGCCTAGCTAGGCTTTCCTTTTTCTGAACACAACTTAGCCATGCATATTTGTGCATTTTTTATCAACGGAAAAATGATGCTCTTTCTTAATTAGATAGGTGCTAAACATTCCCTGATTCATGACCTATATCACAGGTATGCATACACTGGGCTTCAGATTTCATTGAAAGTCTGGTTGTGGTACTGTGGGATGTACATCTGGCAGAATCCTTGGGGCTCCTCATATAAAGTGACACAAATATGAACTTTGTACAAGAAAATGTTTTAAGTAACAGTCATGTAGAGATGGGTCTAAACCAACAAGTGTTCACAGAGTGTCCCCACGTAGGTGTAGACGTCTTCAATTTTACAGGCCTTGCTGCTTGTGACCTGAGTTACTTTCATAAAGATGTGGTGATCTTCATTCTTAAAAGGAATGACTGTTCATTCCTGTGGTAGCAGTCAGTTTTCTTCTGCTTGTGTAAATCACTGAGGGTGAATGTGTAAACATTTCAAAGTGAAATAACAGCATTTTTTCCCAAGTCCAGAATTAAATGGATAAGCAAAATTTATCTCATTATTTGTTTTAATCATGAAATACTAAAGGGTTTTGTGTTTTATCCTTATTACTCTGATTCTGAGATATTTCAGAAGCTGGTATAGATTGGTGTTATGTTAAAGCTGAGTTAGTCTATCTGGAAGCTCTCTACATGCAGAGAAATTGTTGAATTAGATCTTTAAATGAAGTAAATTAGAGTAGCATTATTCAGCTGTTTCCTGGCTGTAGCTTGTCCTTGTTTTGTTAGCTAATTTCCTACAAAAAGAAACTGTTCTCAGCATGCTGCTATATTAGATGTTGTATAGGGCTCTTGCAGCATCATGTGACTGGAGAAAAACGCTTCTCTTTTACACTCTACAAAACAGAGATGGTACTCACCTAAATGAAATTAAAGTGGCGGTTATGTTCAGAAGATGCTGATCTTGCGGCTAAGTTGGACATCTCAGCTGTCCGGCCCTACCATCAATTTTTAGTTCTGGAAACTATGATGGTTTGCTAATTTGCTCTTAAAAGACCTGACTGAATTCCATCTCAACTCAAAAGCATATTTCTCGTCTCCATTTTAGCAAAGTTCAAAACATTGTTGGAGTAACTGAATTCCTAAAACTCCAGGCCAAAGCCTGATAATGAGAAATGGACCTTTAGAGAAAAATCTTGTCTTGTTTTTCTTGCAGTAGCATGGAGATAGTCTTTGTGAGTCACAGCATCTCTGCAGCAGCAGTGCATGCTTGTCATCTCTTCTCTGCATTTTCTCTTTGGAGCCTGACAAGGCATGGATCTGTCATGTCCTTACTAGAGAAGGGACAGAGTGGTGGAAACTCCCAGGAAAGTCCTGTGAAGGCTTTTGGAAGTGCCCTATAGTACCCCCAGCTAATAGTTACACTGAGTATGTGCAGGTTACACATCTATGTTTAGCAGAGAAGCTTGGTGTGTTTTGGTTGTAAAGTGGAAATCTGAGTAGCTCATACAAAAAATAGCATTCCTAATACAGACCTTGCAATGGCTGGTTATTGATCTCTGGAAAACTGCCAAGTCTTACACAGATAACATTGTTCTGGGGCAGAGAAAGCAGTTTTAGGAGTGTTGTTGCAGTTACTTGAAATAATAGGGTTTTTATCAGAAAAAAACTATGTTATTGGTGTGTGGAGATAATTTTAGGTGTTACACTGGTTCTTTTCAGATGTAGTTAGAAATTAATTACTGTTAAACCTCTGTGTTTTTGGGTTTTTTTACTTTAAAACTAGATTGATTAACAGTGGATTAAGGAAAGCAATGGTGCTTTCACTCTTGTGTGAGTGTACACTAAACCCACACACAGAATAGGTATGCACTGGGAAGACCAAGGGATCTCAATACTCCTTTTGAGTGCTTTATTTAAAACAGAAATAATGATACTGCAGAAGAAAGAATTATTACTGGATGCCTACTGTAACAGTAATAATGGCTACTGTAAAAGTTGAAACAATTCTGGCATGTTTACTGCATATGACAGCAGAAGGCTTTCAGATTAATCTTGGTTTCTGTTCTGGGCTGTCTTTGGGTAAGTTCCCTTCATGAGCAGTGAGACCACATGTAAGCATGTAAGTGGATGGTCTAACTCAAGTACACACGGACCTCAGAATGCAGCTAAAGTGGCATGGCAGATAAAGTTACTGCTTCACCCTTATAAGAGGAGCCCAATTAAATTAGCAGAAATGGGATCCAGATACTAACAAGGGCAAAAGTTAAGACTTCTGCACCGGCTTTGTAGCTTCCAGAGTGAGAAGTCTATAACAGTATCTTGAATTGTAAGCTGCTTCTTGGATGAAGCAGCTACTTCTCAGATCCCTTACAAGAGGAAAACATAGTACTTCCAGGACTGTTAAAGTTTTGAGTGTTTCTTCTTTTGAAGTCAGCTTCTAACAATTATTGTAACCTATTTGCAAGATTATCAGACTGTAATTGTTATTTACAGAGGGGAACAGTGTAAGTGTCCTTTTGTGGGCAGGGTTAGATGTTGAGAATTTCTGAGAGAACGTGTGACAATGTAAGTAAGATTTTCTGTTGAAGATGACTCTGGAATCAAAGATTATGAAATGAAGAGTTTTTCAGTAAGTTGTCTACTGCCTTCATCTATTAGCATTTAGCATTTTCATTCTGGATACTATTTCTTGCTAATCCTTTATTTGGATTGAAGATTGGAAACCAGATGTTGACTTTGAGGGGTTTCTCTGGGATGTGTATCAACCCAAGAGGGAGCAGCGGACTTTTTAACAGGGGACAATACAAGAGGGCTACGAAGGTGTACCCAGTCAGTTTATCAGACAGGCTTTTTTCTTTTTTCAGCCTTTTGTTTAATTCAGCTCTGGACAGATGAACTGGGCTGAGAACTAGTTGAGAAATCATGATCTGCTCATAAGGAGAAATAGAATTAATTTTTGCACAAAGTATGTAAACTGTTATGTGAGACTAAATTTTGATATATCCTACTCTGCTGAGTGTCTTGGATTTCTGTTGAGAAGCTAAGGGAAAAAATCTTGTACCTAATATTTAAAGCAGACTAATTTGTCTGCAGTGTTATGCACAGTCCTTGTAATTAAGAAGTTCAAGGCAAATTACAAGTGGCTGCAGAATGTCTTCTCTATTTTTGTAATGCACTTAAACTCTGGGTGGAACATCTGTTTCCTCCTCCCAATAGCTCATTTCAGGGGTTATTATGATTCTAGTGAAATCTCACAGTGACATGTGCTGCTATTCAATGAAGATGTTTCAAACACCTACACAAAACCTAATTGCAGCTTCTGCCACTTACAGCCTCTACTGAAAAAGAAAAAAAAGAAAAAAAAGGAATTTCAAAGTTTTGTGAGCTAAAATGGGAGTTGCCAGCCTGAGTTACACCTATAATAAGAAGCTGTGGCTGAAAGTACTTAAAAACATGGAATTATCTGGCATTGCTCATGTCACACGTGCTGAGAGATCACTGCCTCTGCAAATATGACTAAGCTTTTACCATTCATTTCTGTCCTCAACATGAGGAGTGCAGAAATTGTGGCACTTAGAGGGGAGATATATATAGAGATACTTTGGTTTGAGTCCCTTTCTCCTGCACAGATTCTCAGTGTGGTTTTCGAGAGTCAAAAATTCAGATTTGAAATACATTGTCATTTCTGTGCAGAGATGAATTTCCTGTATCTCTACAGTCCAAGAAAAATTCAGATGTTGGTGAGAAACAGTGACGGGTGCATACCATCTGAAATTTCAAACCAACCAACTTTCCATTTTTTGCCACTCCCTGTGATTGGGTGCAGCACCCTCCACTGTGCAGAAATGTTTACAGAGTCCTTAGAGTGATGACAGAATCTGTTTCTGTATTTGTGCATTTTTCTGGGCCCAGGCTCCTTCAAACCAAGTGAAAAGCACCTCTGTGAGCTGGGCTGACCTCTGGCTGGGCTAATAGGTTGAACTGAGGTTGAAGATGTTTTTGCAAGTGAAGACTTTTTTAGAATTAATGTTCTTTTCCTCAGCCACCAGACTAATCACTGCGTATTTGTTACAGCTTCGTGCAAAGAGACTAATACTTCTTGATGCAGCTGACTGCTGTGAAATACAGAGGTGTTTTTGTCAGTTCCTAGGAAAAAACCAAACATTACAGTTTGTCTTCTCTTCATCTCAGTTGGTGTGAAACCATGTTGGTCTGGTGAAATCAACAGAATGGTTGTTAGGAGGAGTTACCATTCCTGGCTTTCTGGTACTTGCCTGTGCAGCTGACATGCCTTAGCTGTGACCACCTTTGGTGTTGATTTAAAGTAATCTGCTTTTTTTGGCACTGACATGGATTGGGACTGCTTTCACAAGTGTGCCCATGAGATAGTAGGACAGTGGAACAGTAACAGCTGTATATTTAAATGTCAGTCACTGTAAGGCAATGCCACTGAAGCTACCAGTACAGTTTAATAAGACAGATCCAGAGTGCAAGCAATGAAAGCTTCTTGTCAGGATGCCTGCAGTCATGATGATAAAATCTCTGTGAAGAAGGTTAAAGTCCCCATGGTCTCAATTCCTTACTATGAAAATGGTGTTTCAAAGGACAAAGTAGCTCTGCTAACTTACTGTCCTGAAATGTTTATAAAGATGCATCTTTGATGGCAGAGATTTCAAACCAGAAAACTATAGAAAAGAGATAGTACCTTGAAGAGAAAGATACTATATTTTAGTGAAGATAGCTATTTATATACACATATATTCTAAGGTCAACCTTTGAAGAGCTCTTCGACCAAAACTCAGATCTGTTGCTGCTTATAGAAATTAATAGTATGTTTATCTAAGCCATTGAGATGTAATTTCAGTTTATACCATGTCAGTACAACTAATCCTTTCACTGATGTTCAGCTTCTGCCAATTCAGTCAATGGACTAATTGTGTGAAGGGAAGCACACAAGCACAGCAGTGTTTTATGTACTACATCTCACCACTTCCTGACCCTGTCTCCCTGCACACTACCTTCTTACAGTCTTCTAGCCAGATCTGTTGTACAGTCAGAAATGCCCAGATTAATTTTCCCTGCTTTGACAAGCTCCTTTACATTGCAGGAGGCCAACATTTTTTGTGCATCCATAGGAAGCATCTCCACTACAGCCTTTCACCACACGAGAGACAGACTGAAGATGTAGGCAGCTGACAAATGTGAAAGCAATGAAGAGGTGTTCTGAGGCTGACAGCACTTTTCATAGTACACGCATTTTCTGGGAAAGGCATAAGAAGGGAGATAAACAGGCAATGATTTTGGCAAGCTGAGAAGAAGCTGTGGCAGACCAAGATGTTCCAAAGAGATCTCATCAAAAAGGTAAGCGTGCCAACTTCATCCTGTTCTTTTCTCCTGCTGCTTGACTATTTTCTTGAAAATCAGCAATTCTTACTCTGAAAATGCTGACATTTTCTGGAGAATCCTATAAATGCTATAAAAGTAATTTAGCATTACTTTGAAAAAAATAACAGTACTATTTTTATGGCTCACTCTAGCCCCCTCAATTCCTGCTCGAAGTTGGGTTTTTTCCTTGAAGCTCTGTGAACTGATAAAATAAAAACAGTCCAAACATCAGAAATATCTCTGTGTAACTGCTGCATATGGAGTAATAGTCAATCAAGACTGGGGGGGGGGGGGGGGGGAAGAAGCCACAGAGCAGTTTATAAAAAGTCCTACATTAGACTTTGATTCAAGACTAGAAATAACTGAAAATAACTCTGAAAGTCTTATTCTTTGTCAAACTGTTTTTGCTTAAGGGTGTGCCAGCAAGGATGTATGCCTGAAAGGACTGTGACTCTGTCAAAACAGTGAAATGATGTCATGCATGCATCCAAGGGGAGAGCATCAAGGGGTTAATTTGATTGTGTTGGTGTCTAACAATGGGTAATCTAGGATGTTACTCAGCTGTGATACCTAAGTGTACAGTCAGCTGAGTAAATGATGATGTTCCTGGCACCAGCATGGGTTTAGGCCAAACCAAGGAACTTTGAAAATTGCTCTGGTAATGTTCTCAGCACAATTGTTTTAATGTGGCTTATAGCTAGATCAATATTCAACTTCAATCATCTACTTTTTTTCCCTTTTCTATTAATACTTGAAGAAGTTCTATTAAAAATAATAGTGTTCCTTGTTCCACCTTCTCTGTGGTCTGTAGTCCTAGGCAGACTAGAAAACACTATCATACTGTACATTTTTGCACAGATTTTCATAATGTTATGAGAAACAGAAGAGTGTCTTGAAATGTTAAAATAGTGTACAATGATGACAGTTTCAAAATTGCAACAAAGCTTCTGCTGAATTTCAGTAAAATCGGTCTGAGTGTTCCTGGAAAGTGTCCTCTTCCTCATTGTTTGGTTTTTATGGGAACACCTCGTAGGATATGTCAAATGATGGTTGCAGTAATTGGCCTTGATAACAGCTTTTAGTTTTCTGGTTATCAGATTTCTGCTCCAGGTCAGGCTTCATATGTTCAAATGGACCATATTTGTCACCTGGTTTTGGAAAAAATCTGCCTGGAAGCCAAAATGTATGTGGTAGCTGTGGGACTGCATGCCTTCCTTTCAAAACTTGAGTGAATGCTCCAAGATTTGAGAACACCTGAAGAGCCACCAATGCTTGGATGAACTGAGCACATTAGCATCTCACCATGAGACACTTCCAAGTAATTCTGAAGTGTGGGAGCCTTTGAGGCCTGAACTAGTTTTCCATTGGCAATGGGCCAAGCCATGTTATTAACAATGAAAGGGATGCGTAAGGGATTTTCAGCATAAGGATCTTGGCACCTTTAGGGTCTTAGCCCAAGCACTTCACAGCTTTGAAATCTAGAGCAACTGAGAAACAAGGTAAATTAGAACACTCTAAATGATCTGAACGGAATGACCAAATTCTAACTTGTCTGTCATTTATCTTTCAGGTCCTCAGGCTCCATCAGCCACCGTCTGATCATATTGCAACAACATAGGTGTTGCCATGAGGATCAGGACGTGTCCTGTCTGCTTCACAACTTGTCTTTGGTCCTACTGGGTATACACCCAAGAGAGCTCCATATAGAGGCAGAGCACACATTTCAAGAGAGCTGACAAACCAGTTCCTGCACATACATGCATCTGTGTAAGAGTACTCCAAGACCCGAGGCCTCTGTGGCGCTGCATGGATATAAGAACTGTTGTGTGTGCGGAGTTAGACTCTGCTTTTTGAGATATGATGCTCCGACGAGGATTTATTTTATTTCTTCCCCGACTTGTAGGCCTGCTAGTGGTGGCCTGTTGTTCAATGTCTATTGTTTATATGTTGGCTTGCACACCCAAGGGTGACAACCAGCAGCTTGCCTTGCCCAGGGTGCACAGTCCGACTGCGAAGGAGGGATATGAAGCCATTCTGCAGGAGCGAGAAGATCAACACCGCACTTACATCATCAGCTTGAAGAAACAAATTGCCCAGTTGAAGGCTGAGCTCCAGGGCAGATCCGAGCAGCTTAAGAACATGCAGAACCAGTACCCAGACCCCTTGGACATTCAGCTTGATCACAGTAAGCCAGAGAAGGCCCAGGCCAACCTGTTGGCTTTCCTCCGTTCCCAAGTAGACAAAGCAGAGGTGCACAGCGGTGTTAAGCTGTCCACAGAGTATGCGGCGGTGCCCTTTGAGAGCTTCACCCTCCAGAAGGTGTACCAGCTGGAGACAGGGCTGACACGGCACCCAGAGGAGAAACCCGTAAGGAAGGACAAGCGAGATGAGTTGATAGAGGTGATCGAGTTAGCAGTGGGGAGCTTGAACAAGCCAGATGGGGTCAGCAAAGCAAAACCCCGTGTATACACAGCCTCCGACTTCGTTGAAGGTTCGTATGCAGAGAGCAGGTTAGAAGGTCCACACAGTGCTCGAAGGAGTTCTGGTGTGACTGTGTTGCTGAGAGAGATGGGAACTGTGTCAGAGCACAGATGTCTGGGATGATGTTAGTTCTGTGACCTAGAGATGCTGTCTCAGGCACAGTTGCAAAATGGCAGCTTTCCTGGGGAACAGGACTTTCTGACAACAAAGCCTGTCAGTCTCCTGTAGTGACACCAATATGTGCTCACAGCTCTCTAGTCAGGCGCCTCAAAATTGACAAAGCAAGGAGTGACTTACCATGCTGCAATCCCAGATGTATTTCCAGAGTTAACATTGGCAACTGCAGTTCAAATCCATGCTGCCATTCTCCTCCTTTCTGTTTGTTGTTTAGTTTATCTTTTCAAAATATGTTTCTACAGTTTTTATAGGTGCTGAACAGGCGTGTATGACTGTTTGGCACCAGCTCTTCCATGTGAGAGGGTGAGGAGAAAGGAGATGTTTCCTGCCACACACTGCTTAATATCAATTAAGCTGTGAGCCTGTCTTTATGCATAATTAAGAGACTTTGGGTACCAGTGCTGTGCTTGGGGAACAAGTGCAGAAAGATGTGGGGAAGAGATGCACACTAGTGCTGGCTCTGTGGAGGTTCTTCATGTACTAATGGTCTTGCTGGCTTTCTTATACCACGGTGAAATACTCCAGAGGGAGGAAGCCTTTCATGTGACTCAGAGCTCAATAAACTGGAGGCCTGTGTACAGCTGAGTCTGAGCTCAAGGAACCTTCCTTGCGTCCTCCCCTGTGGGGCAGGTCCTTGCTTCTGTAGGTGCAAGGGAACAAATTCTAATTCTCACACATCAGTGCAGACCGATTTGTTTGCAAATGCAGTGATCCATGTGTTGGGGCTGGAAACAAAGAGACTTGGCAGAAAATTTCCCTGCTGAATCCCTTTGGACATCTCTGTCACCTCTTGTCACTCTCTTTCCCCCCAACGTCATTCTCCCAAGAATGGCAAAAACCGCCAATCAACGGACAAATCCATTGCTCTGTGTAACTTCAGTATGTGCAGGGAGGACTGAGTTATCTGTTCCAGTTCTGCATTTCGAGTACAGTTTGGACTCTGAACTTGTTTTGGAAACAGTGCTCTGCAGGTGCTACTGCCTACACAGTGAGTAATAAACTGGATTCTATGTCAGCTTCTGGCAATTTAGTATAAATCCAGCAACACAGTAACCATGAGTCCATTAATCCAGCCACCAAGCCAGCTGTTTTCATTTTCTGGAACTACCATGGGAAGCTGGACATTTCTGGGAGTGCCCAGATTTGCACTGAAAGTAATAGCACTTACCCTCTAAATGTTTTCCAGCTGCTTTATCAATAACAGCACACAAAAGCTGTGTGCCTCTCTTATGTTAAATGTGGGGCTTCCACTCTCATCTTAAGGTTGATCAGATGGAGAGATGTGCTGAAATGAAAATCAGGTAATCAGGGACAGAGACAGGATTTAAAACCTGAACTGCTGCTGTCAGTATGTGGGATTTGTGTCCTTGTTTCTGCTCTATTTAGATATGCCTTTGACAGCAGCTTTACTCAAGTGTGTTGCTGACCCTGAGTCTAGCTAGAACGTAGAGTTGTGCACAGTAATCTTGTTTTCTTGGGCCTCCTGTGTGGATTTTTCTTTTCTTGTGGATCACATCTGGCACCTGCTATCACTTTTTCAGTACTAGTTCATTGCTAGCACATGCCAACAGACATGGTGGTGGTGTGTGGCAATAAACTCAGGGTCTGCATCTCTTCCTTTTTTTAATTTTGTGCATTTATTCTTGTCTTTGCAGAGGTAAATGTTTCTTCAAACACTTCTTGCATTTAAGGAGAAACATTTTGTCTCTGTGGCTAGGGTATCTTAAAATTAGTGTTGCATTCTCTGCAGTTTCTAGACAGAATTACTTGTGTGTGGAAATCAGACTATGACCCTAGTACCTTAAATCTGAGTTAAACTCCTTCTCAGCAGATTTGCTGTTACATGGTATTTGGATAGGATTCTCAGTTCTCCTTCCAGAGTAATAGCTGACACGTAGTGGAATTTTCCATTTTTCTCCACCTTAATCAAAACCAAGAGAGCCACACCTTCTCCCTGGAGCTGGAGATGTATCCATCTGGCTGCTGCTCTGCTTAGCTTCTCGCTTGACAGAGGCACTTGGGCTGTTCAGCTGCTATAATGCTCCCCTCTCCCCCTTATACCTCACACTTATGTACCAAGCTTTCTGCCAAGGGTAGTCAGTAAGAAACAGCATGGAAAAAACCAGAAATTTCTGTGTATTATAAGGGGGCAAAGGACTGCTCTGTTTCCAATAGAAAGCCTGTTGCTCAGAAAGCAGGATAACAGGTCTGGTCATTAATTTATGTAAATAGCAGGAGCACCAAATAGATCTGGGAGTTGTTCATTTTCTCAGAGATGGAGATAATAATTTGGAGACTCTGACAAGCCTCAGTAGTGTGTTCCATAGGTGAATTGAATCATTGCCTGATGATATTCTTTCCTAATATGAACCGTTCCAGAAAATCCCTGGATTGCTTAAGAAATGCCCTGCTGCAACACCTTCAAATATGCTGGATCAAAAGTTTTCCTACTTGAAGTATGTGGCTGTCTAGTGACTGGAATTTTTATCAAGGTCTCAGAAGCAAATGAAAAAGGAGTAGCTTTGCTTTCTCAAATGGACAGCTACTGGTAGTGGCCTATCTGATGGAATTTTGCCACGGAAACTTATTGGGTGAAAGGAATGACACTTTTCATCATAGGATAAGATGCTGTATTTTACTGCATGTGAAGTGGGAAGACCATTGTAGTACTGAGTTAAAACGGGGACAACAAATTCTGATAAATCCTCATAGTGGCTCCTACATCATCTAACTGAAGCGAACTAATGAACACAAGTCCAGGGAGTGTTTCTAGTGACATTAGGAGACTTGAAGCCTGTAGTCTGTGGAACTGAGGCTAGAATTGTCATCCACTTGACATCGTTTTGTTAAGAATGTATGGCTGTTTGCTAGTTACACGTTTCATATAGATCTACATAGGTGACATTTGTTTGCTTGCCCTACTGAATAGACATCAGGTATTTTCCATTTCTTTAGAGAGCCCTGGGAATTGCTGCTCTGAAGACTGGAGACTTATTGCTCTTTCATCAGTTCTTCAGGCCATTTTTGCTTCTCACTTGTTCTTTTCCTTCATCTTAGGGCCATTCTATCTGCTGACACAGAGCTCCTGTTTACTTTTTTACATTGGGTTTCCAAAGGCTTTGACTTTTCTCTCTGCGTCTGAAAGAAATGGTGCATATTATGAAACATATCTGCTGTAATGGAAGCAATAGATGATCAATTAACCTTCTTTTATCCATATTTAATATCTAGCCTTTCCAAGGCTTTAATTTCAGAAACAATCTTTTAAGGAAAAGGTTTTTTTGTTTACTTTTTTGAGACTACTTTTTTCCTCTCCTCATAGTTCATATCCTGGAATTGAGGCTGTTTGATACATCTTCCTGAATCACATAGAAAATGCTGGTGGCACAAAGTAGAGCTTTTGGAAATGGAAAAAAATTGTAAAAGGCAGGATGTTCTGCTGGGTGAGTTGCCAGAGTGACTCAAGACATTCAGACTCATTTCCAAGGCTCACTGCCTGCCCTTGGGCAAATCACTTTGTTCTCTGCTTCTAAAAAGAAGATACTTTAAAATGAAAGAACATTTTTTAAAATGGAAAACAAATAGTTTAAATATGCATCAAGAATAGCCATATTTAATTAGAAGCATTAAACTTGCATACAGTTTTCTTCAATATAAAATGTTTTAGTATTATAAATTCTTGGATTACCATTTTGCACAAATGCCTGCACCTAAGCTATAGTTTTCAGTCGTAGTAGAAGTACTAAACAAGAACAAAACTACAGAGTTAGAAGCAGCCTCTGTGCTCTGTGTGTATAGCCCTAGGAGGGACCCAGTCAGGTCACAAACTTGCATTCTTCTTTAAGGTACTTCTTATTTGGCAAGGTTTTTTTATTGTGTAGTACATGTCTCCAGGGAAGTGGAATTTGTGGGATCCTTGTTTCTTGGCTGGGGTAGGTAGGAGAGAATGTAAAAGCAAAAGCTGAGATGTTCTGTGGTAGACACTATTAGATGTATTAATTTAATTTAGATCTTTTTTACTATGAAAAATGTCAGCTCACTATATCAAACATGTGAAACAGTCCTATCAATTTATCTCTAAAGAGAACACAAATCAGATTTAATTTAGAATTTTGTTTAGCTGGATGTTAAAAGGCTGCCTTAACCTTTCAAACGCAAACTTCTTTGGTAAAACCTGTGTTCAAAAACTGCCTGAGCAAATGAGTGGAGCCAACAATGCACTCGGATCATCAACAGACTTTCTGTAAGAATAAATAGGTGAGCAGAATTCAAAGGCCCAGATTTCTATTCTCTGGCCACCAGGAGGAGGAAATCAAGGGACTTAAACCTAATAGTCTCTTACAGCCTACTATTCAGATGAGCTCCAGTTCAGTAACAGATGTAGTTCATGGTCTACAGCTTGGGCAGACTTTATGAAAAAAGCTAGGAGGAGTCAAGGGCACAACTTTGAAAGATTAGCAGCAAAAGAATTATGGAGCTGCTATCTCCCTACATTAATTTGCTATGCTAGAAGGAGGATTGGAGCATTTGTTGAATCAGCTTATATTAAAAATAAAACATGAAGTGAATAACATATCAGTAAATCTGCATATATTATTAACCAGTTGAAGTGTTCATTAAGAATAAAACACTTGGAGAATGATAGTGAAGATAAGACAGTCCACGGAACTCCCTCCAGATAAAATCACACCTCATTAGTCTTTTGATTATACCAAAGTAAAAGCTGCAATACAAGATGAAGAGATGATGTCACTTTGCTCTGTGAAGAAAACTTTGACCCAGATCTTCACAAGAAATACAGACAGAGCTGACAGTCTATGGGTCAGATGCCCAGCAATGTTACACATCAGGGAATAACCAAGATTAAAAAAAAAGCAAGCCTTATTTTGGTCTTGTTTTTCGTAACCAGAAGAAGCTATGTTTCCTAGCCAGATGGAGAGGGAAAAAAAAAAAAAAGAAAAACAAGAGGAGGAGTTTTTTTTCAAGACATTTGTGCTCGTCTCTTTAACTTCTGCAAGAGATGGAAGGCATTCCAATCATACACTTTTACTGATTAAGTTGTTAAGATGTTTACAGTGGCTTAATGACTAGTTAGAATTAGCATTAATTTTCTTTCTTAAACTGAATGGATTTACCTGGAAAAAGCTTTATTCCAGTATACACTGTAGGGACTGAAGTATCATTTAGAGTGGGTAAAATCTATAGCCTTTTTGCCAACTTGATCTCATTTAGGATATTATAG
>WEZZ01005499.1:21651-51237 GCA_013400585.1 Chloropsis cyanopogon
TCGTAACTAGAAGAAGCTATGTTTCCTAGCCAGATGGAGAGGGAAAAAAAAAAAAAAGAAAAACAAGAGGAGGAGTTTTTTTTCAAGACATTTGTGCTCGTCTCTTTAACTTCTGCAAGAGATGGAAGGCATTCCAATCATACACTTTTACTGATTAAGTTGTTAAGATGTTTACAGTGGCTTAATGACTAGTTAGAATTAGCATTAATTTTTCTTTCTTAAACTGAATGGATTTACCTGGAAAAAGCTTTATTCCAGTATACACTGTAGGGACTGAAGTATCATTTAGAGTGGGTAAAATCTATAGCCTTTTTGCCAACTTGATCTCATTTAGGATATTATAGTATTTCAATGGGGCATGATCAAAGCTTTTATAGGTCAGGCTAGCCCTCAGCATGAACCAGACCAATTTTACCCATCAAGTATGTTAAAAGTTTCTTCCATATAGGAAATAAATACATGATTGTATGAATTAAGTATCCTGGTCTAGCCTCTGACAAACTTGTCATCCTTGCAGACCATTACTTGACCAGGAGTGGGCATTCGTAAAGAAAATAGCAGTCTCTTGAGAGCTGAGTAACTGGAGAGTTTTGTCCTGACTGGAAGTGGGTGAAGTTGATGGCTGGGGCCTGTTTGCGTAGTTTTATCAGGGGACTTTCCAGAGAACCTCCCAGTGCTCATCAGGAAATTGCCTTCTGGGAGATGGCCTAATCCCTCCTGTTGCAGAGAGGCAGACTGCCTTTGCAGTCCCTCTGCATCCCATTACCATGCATGTCTGCAGTGTGCAATTGGAGCAGTCTGAAAAATAAGGACAGTATGTCTGCTGGGTTATACTGAGAGTGAGCAGTTGGTAACCTTCAGAGTTTTGTAACTCAGCCAAGCCTCAGAATGTGCCTGCAAGAATACCAAACAGCTCCTACAACATCACTGTGTCCCTGCTACAGTGATGGCCTCCTCCAAATATGCATTGTATATTGGTTTGAAAGTAAATATCTCATTGCCACTGCTGCATTTTCAGCTTAGGTATAGCAACTTAAGACTTTCTCCTTTTTTTCTCCCCAGGAGCCCAACTTTAATACAAAAATCTCTTCGTTTTTGTTTTCATTCAGGGATCTACCGCACAGAAAAAAATAAAGGCACATTGTATGAGCTGACTTTCAAAGGAGATGCAAAACATCAGTTCAAGAAGATTGTTTTATTCCGGCCATTTGGTCCTGTAATGAAAGTGAAAAATGAAAATGTCAATATGGCTGACACACTTATTAATGTCATTGTGCCATTGGCCAAGAGAGCCAGCAAATTTCGGCAATTCATGCAGAATTTCAGGTGGGTTTCCTTCAATGCTACCTTTACTTTTTCTTACTTGGAAAGTCAGATGCAATTAAAGGAATTATCAAAACCTCACTCACTGCTATTTTTACATAACAGTTCATTGTGCCACTGACTGATTTCTGAGATTACAGACTGAAAGGCATTTGGTTGCTCAATGCATTGTGATTAGCAGTAAAGGCAATTATACTCCAGTCATCAAGGTTTCTGATTTGCATGTACCTGACTTAAGAGTCTCAATCTGTTTGCTGGGCACATACAATTGTGGCAAGATGAGAATTTCATGCAGTAGTTGCAAAGGAGCATTTCTAAGGAAAAGGGGAATCAGTGCTCCAAGACACTTTACTAGGCTCCATTAGATAAAATATTAAGGCAACAAAAGGCAAGAAGGAAATGTAGTTAAACTTTCAGCATACTCTTAAACTATTATTTTAAAGCACAGACATGATGTTCAGAGGGAGAACTGAACTGAGATGTAACTTTAAATAGCTGCCCAGAAAAAACTGTGTTATCAAAAGATACTGACTCTTACAATGGGATGTTTTGTCTAATTACAGCCATCTAAAAATAGGCTCGTTGTCTAAATTAGCCTTCTGATTAGTATTCTGATTATCTTGTTTTAGACTGGGAGAAATCGCCCTCTGGTCATGCTGATCTCTCTGCTGATTATAGATGAACTCTTACTAACTAAACTTAATGAAAGTGAGGCACAGTTCTAGCATTTGTTCAGTTTGGTCTCACCCTTGAACTACATGCTTGATCTCTGCTTAATACTTAGGTTTTAGTAAATGCCAAAGATCTGAACTCTGGAATATCTGTTACAAAACTCAAGGTTTTGAGGTAGGGTATTATAAAAATCCCCCTTCTCATATTCTCCTGAGTGCTGAAGTTATTGCTTGCCTTATTATTCTTCTTGGGGCTGGATGGCCTCTTTTAACAGTGTCCTATTAATATAACAAATGCTGCTTGTACCTAATCTGTCTGAAAGACAGACTTCTGTCTCTTCTAAAGGAGAAAGTGAGCCACTTTGTCAGGACAAGAATGTCTGTCAGTGAATCATGTCCCCAGGAATGCCTCTGAGGTTCACTCTACTCTGCCTTCCCCAGCTGCCATAGGTTATTGAAGGAAGCCAATTTCTGGGACAAGTCACAAATATGTCTCTTTTCTCCAGGGAAATGGGCATTCAGCAGGATGGAAGAATTCACCTCACTGTAGTTTACTTTGGAAAGGAACAAATGAGTGAAGTCAAATCAATACTTGAAAATACTTCTAAGTAAGTACCTGAACATCTGGTGTGTGCTGTTCATATACAGTGATCTTATGTGAAGCGGAGACTTGATAACTCAAAACTCATAGTTGTGCCAAAAGGTTCTAAAGTGCATTGCAGAAAATAGCTTTCTTTTCGTATCAAGTAGAAATGGTGTTACCCAGAGAGTCCCAAAGAGTGGTCTTTAGAACTGCAGAGCAGATTTTAAGTAAATTTACCTCAGGGCAACTACTTTTTTTTTTTTTTTTTTTTTTTCCTTTTTTCCTCCCTCCCCCATACCGGTAACTCTTCTGTTCTTTGAAAGTGGCTTTCACTGTTAGGACTCAAAGCTCACTTCCAAAGGCAGGTGGAAGACAATTTCAGTAGAGCACAAAGGAACTGGATACTTTTGGCCAGTTCGGCTTTGTTGAGTTTGGTTACATAGCTGTGTTCGTCACGATCATGTAGCACTGCAGTCTTTTGCTTGTCTTCTCTGTGTAGGAAGAAGACCTTTGTATAGATACAGTAATGTAACCACAGGTAATTGAAATTGGCATACTGAAGATATTTTTGTTAATCTAAACCTTGTTGGGAGTTTTGTGAGATCTACCCAAAGAAAGTCTGTAACAGGAATGCTAGTCTGTGAGTACACAGGTCAAGCTCTGAACATAGATAGGCAATCTCCTCAAGAGTCAAACAAGACATCTCTTCCCTCCAGCTGCTCTCAGAACTTTGGTACTACAGATTTCTATGTTAATTATTTCATATGGAGTTCCCACCCGCTACTTGTATTAAGAGCTGGCTGGACAGGGTAAGTTGCTGAATATTTTCCTTCTAGGTCAGCCAACTTCAAGAACTTTACCTTCATCCAGTTGAATGAAGAGTTTTCCAGGGGCAAAGGATTAGATGTTGGAGCTCGATTTTGGAAAGGAAACAATGTTGTTCTCTTTTTTTGCGATGTGGACATATACTTCACAGCCGAATTCTTGAACTCCTGTAGATTGAACACACAGCCAGGTACTGCTCCTCATGAAGTGCATTGTCTTTCAACAGGTTCCACCTAATATGTAAAATCCCTCACCAGCATTGGTAATGAAGCTACTGTAAATCACTTGTAACAGTTCCTGCTCCCAATGTGATAGAACCTCTTGCCTTCAACACCTGTGCTTTCTGGAACAGGATCTTTTTATTTATTATATCCTCACATTCACATTCTCGTGGAAAGAACATAGGCTTAGTGCAGAACTTGTGTGACTTTGTCAGGATTTGGTCAGGCCTGGACTGTACCTTGTAAGAGACAAGCGTGTTTTATACAGCTTTTTTTAAAAAAATAACCCATTGTCATTTCCAGGGAAGAAGGTATTTTATCCTGTTCTCTTCAGCCAGTATAACCCCAGTATAATTTATGGTCACCATGATTCCATACCATCTTTAGAACAGCAGCTGGTAAGTACATGCTTCTAGGAATGCCTGCTTTTATTTGAGCAAAGCAGTTTTTAAAAGTACATGTGCTCTTGGATAGCATTTCCCTATTCCTTGTGCACAGTGACCACCACACAGACAAAATTAACTACAACACTCACCTTACTGTGAGTTCTGCAGTATGTTTCACTGGCAAGTATATTGGTGCCATTTATTCTAAATATTTTTGAAGTTTTTACGTGGAAACTAAGAATTTTTAAAATGTCTGCTTCTCTGCTAGAAGGAATTTCCTAACTAGTGAACAATTCCTCCATGTTATGCTGTCTTGGGGAGACAGTCCTTGACTTGCTCTGATTTCTTCCTATCACTGAATACTATTTGAATTGAAGACATGGCATTTGTAAAAAGCAAAGCTGTACTCAGATCAGTCAGTAAAAAGAGAATTCCAGGGGCTGTCACAGTTATTCCCCACTTACTTGAACACCTTACAGTGGCATTTCCCATCCCACAGTTCATGACTGAGCAGCCTGTGAACAGACTGTTTCTGAAGTGTCTCAGAGTCAAATCACATGCTTGGAGCTGTCACTTTATTCTGGCACTGATAAAACACAGCACAACTCCACTGATTTTCATCTCACCTGCTTACTTTTGATGTGAGAACAAAGTAATATTTTTAAAAACATTGCCATAAGGCATGTGATTAAGCCATGTATGAGTCTTCTGGATGAGGAGGGAGCTGTTGTGAGGAAGAACAAGAACAGAGATGAGAGGCTCACATGAATGTTAGTGACCAAGCCATTCCTTGGCACTGCTGCAGACACTGTTCTCCATTCTCTTGTGCTGTAGTGTTGGAGTGCTGTTGAACCTAAAGGCCTGATAGAAGGGAGTCTTGCTTCTCTCCCAAGTCAGTGGGTCACAGTCCTCTGCTCACTGTTGCTGCTGAGTGGCTGAATTCTCAAATTGAAACATAAGCCAACTACGCAGCCTCACTCAGTTCCTCTGGGCCAGGTCCTAACCTGCCACATCCGCCTCTCTTACTGCCAGGCACTGCACTTACTAGGGCTCATCCTGTCCCGGGCTGGACACTGTCCTCAGAGCATCCCAGCTTCTATTGTTCTGGGTAGGTATGAATTAGGGGTCGTGTGAGCCCAGGGACAGTCACAGTTGAAAAAGATCACTTGGGGTCTGAGCCCAGTCTTCTGTCATCACTGCCCCCACCTTGTACAGTTCCTCTGTAAAAATGAAGAATGAGAGTTTGAAAAGTCAATCCAAAATATTTTAAAGTATTTTTTGTCTACTGCTCTCTGTGTTATAAGACATATAGCCAGAAAGCCCTTTACTGAAGAATCTGGAAAATTCCTTGTACTGTTTCTTCTCAGGAGAAATTTGTTCTGATCATACCATGGGATTCACATAAGCTTTTCTCTCTCTGCTCAGAGCCTGTCAGGGATCCTCAAGCTTGTAAGAATTGTGCTTAGGAGTGAAATAGAGTTTAGCTTTCAAGCTAACATAAATTCCACAAAGTACATTGTCAGGATTGTGAAAATATTTATAGCTAATATTTGAATCATAAAATGTAATGCTTATGTCAGAAAAGCTTCTTGATTTAAAAAAGTACAGCTGATCACATTTTTATGGGGTTTTTTTATACTTTTAACCACATTACTTGCCAAGCATAAGGCCAGATCTATGCCAATAAAACAAGACAGTGTTAGCTCTCTGTCCTGGAACCTGGGCTGCTGGGGAGAAGAAAAAAAAAGCCTTCAGAAGTCTTCAATAGAATTTGATTTGTGCAGCAGCCACTTGCCCTAATGGGAAATAGTAATGCTAATGCACATGAGTAGCTTGCTATAAGGGCATCATGATGGAGACTTCTTGTTGCTGTGCAGGCATGACAGATACAATCTTATTTCCTTTTAATTGGTTTTTGCAGTGACTTGGCTTTTTCAAGGAAAGGAGAAATGAGAAATGAAATGTATAGCAATGTGAGCAGTAAAATTTAAAAAAAGAAAAGCATTTGAAGTGACAAGAGTTGTGAACAAAAAGGGGAGGCATGAATGACAAATCAGGAGAGAAAATTTTGGACGAGCATTTCTTCATAAAGGAAATACTGGGATTTGTAAATCCAGAAATGGAAATTCTCTTTCCTCATCTTCTGAAATTCCATGACAATGAAGTCAAGATTTTCCAAAGCAGCTGCTAAGGGATAGGTTTCTAACCAGACATTCAAGGTGTGAAGTACTGCTGACTTGCTCAGAGGATTTAAATGCCTGTCCCAGTCCCTTGAAGATCTTAGATGTCTCACCAGATTGGGTTAGGTCACTCACATGCATGAATTATGACCTTAGAGATCTGTACTTGGATATCTGCTTTTCAAAATTATAGCCATGGTTTCTCAGTGCTCTGATTTTCTACCTGTAATACATAATGTTTTCATTGCCCATATCAGGAAGGCAGACTGTTCATCTCTACAAAGGCTTTCATGGGACATATATCTATCACCCAGCATTTCCGGAGTTCAATTTTAGGTGGATATAGCAGTTCTGTAGTGGAAAATTATTTTATTCTTGTTACTCAAAATCAACATAATCAAAAAGCTATCGGCTGTGTGATCAGATTAGAACCACTGTTTTCTTCTAGAGCTCTTGTGGTCCACAATGCAGATACCACTATCTGCTCTAACAGCAGAGTCTGGCTTCCTTGGTTTACCAATGT
This sequence comes from Chloropsis cyanopogon, assembly GCA_013400585.1. Classification (NCBI taxonomy): domain Eukaryota; kingdom Metazoa; phylum Chordata; class Aves; order Passeriformes; family Irenidae; genus Chloropsis; species Chloropsis cyanopogon. The sequence goes on from WEZZ01005499.1 coordinate 28,364, forward strand.
GCTTCTTACATCAGGTGTGAATCCCACAGAAACGAATAATTTTGGAGGATGCTTTGCCTGAAAAGAAGTAAACTCCAGAGGTGTGATATTGTTCTATGTGGTCTACAACAGCAGGAGTAGAGCAAAACCTGATTGTTCTGGATCAGGGGGGTTATCCATGATAGCTAAGAACACAGCTTGTTTGGGGAGGGGCAGATATATCCAACAAGTATCTACAAAAACAAGTTCAGGACCAGCTGTGGATTCACATGAGGAAGAATAAAAGGGCAGTTGCTCCTATTTCTGACCACATTCAGGTCAGAATGCTAACTCTGAAAGCATTTCTGCTTCTGTGTAAATATTCCTTTCTCTCCATGCAGATTATTAAAAAAGAAACTGGATTTTGGAGAGACTTTGGTTTTGGGATGACTTGCCAGTACAGATCTGATTTTATCAACATAGGTAAGAAAAATACACTCCAATACACCTGCCTTTTTGCTAAAACATAGAAAATTATGATCAGCCTCCCTTTCCTTTGCCAATATGTCTGTGTCACTAATTTGCAGCATTGCTGTGGTTAGATCTTCAAGCTGCTCCTAGGTGCCACAGAATTACCAGAATCTAAGCACTGCTTACATATAAAATTACAAATAAAGAACTTTTGTCTGATAGTGAAAGATTTGAAGATGGGCAGTTTAATGTTCACACAGAAAGTGTGTGTGTTTTAAAGGGCTGACTGGAGTCAGAAAACAGATGCAGTGCAATTAATAGCATCAAGTTCGCTAACAGCTTTCTAGTTTTATTTTGAATTTTGTTTGTGTCAGGTGGCTTTGACCTGGACATTAAAGGCTGGGGTGGTGAAGATGTGCATCTGTACCGCAAGTACCTTCACAGCAACCTCATGGTGATCCGAACGCCTGTCAGGGGTCTCTTCCATCTGTGGCATGAAAAGCAGTGTCTGGACGAGCTGACTCCAGAGCAGTACAAAATGTGCATGCAGTCCAAGGCCATGAATGAGGCTTCTCATGGCCAGCTTGGGATGCTTGTTTTCAAGCAAGAGATTGAGACACACCTGCATAGACAGAAATTGAGCAGTAAGAAGACATGAATCCAGAAAGGGAGGTTAAAAGCCTCTGAATTGGACTTTAGGGTGTTTTGGAAAAGAGGTTTTACCAGAAAAGTTGAGACGAGACTGAAAGAGAATGAAGATTCCAGCAGGATTGCAGCAAAAGAAGAGGGAAAATATCTGTCCTCCCTATTTTTGTTTTTATTTTAATGGGACTTTTAAGTACTTCATTATCCTGACTGTTCAGCACTTGCTTCTGGGGAAGACTTGAACACTTGATGAGATTCAAGGTCACATCACAGAGACAATGGACATTATGTGTTTTTATGTGACCAATGTGATATTCACACTAACAAATTGATGTGGTTTTCCTTTGAAATGTTTGTAAGATGTGTACAGATGTAAGATGTGTAAAGTTATTTAAAGGATTGACCTTTTGGTGGGCCAATAATTAGGAGTTATTTTCTACATCTAACTTGACATGTCTAAAAAGGGCTATTTTTGAATAAGTATAGAGACTCCTGCTCTGAGAAGGACATCTGATTGTTAACCATAGTAAAGATGGAGTGACCAAAAATACTTTTCCTTTAAGAGGCTCGTATGGGGGAACAGCAGCAGTGCATTAACAGGCCATTTCCAGTTCATCCAGAGAAAGGTTTCTCAGAAGGTGCTTTCTAAACTTAAGAAAGAGAAAACCTTACTGGTCAAGTGTGATGGTTGAAAAACACTGGAGGGTACTGTTTGTTCTCCTCTGTGGACAGTGAACCAAAAGCAATGAGACACATCTGTATCATGTGAATCACATTGTGTATTTATGCTTTAGAATGCTATTTCAAGAGCATGTGTATGTATTTCAAGATTTATTTTTAAATGAAATATGTTTGGCTTGGGAATTATTTTGCCATACTTCAGGTTTTCTACTTCTAGCCTTAGTAGGAAATAGTACAGCCTTCCAAAGCTTGGAAAATGCTCTGCAGATCTGTGTTCCTGTGGATGGGAACTGGAACAGATAAGTGATTTTTCTACACAACCTGGGCACTGGAAAGCAGAAGCTCTATCATGCTGAAGAAAAGGAAATACATATCAATTTGCAGTACTGATTTAGCAGGAGGCTTTAAACTCCAAATGCTAGCTACCAACAGTGATGAACATTTTCTGACTTTGTACCAAAGTATTTCTTCTAAACCAAATACAGAGTCTTGCCCAGGGTATAGAAAGCTTTTTGTAATTAACAAAATAAATTTTTGTGATGGACTACTGGACCCTGCAAATTCTCTTATGATAATTATAGGTACTAATTGTAAAAATTAGTCATCTTCTTAATAGTTTTTGTTGCAATTGCCTAAAACTCTTGAAGGTCTGAGTTACTGCTCTTATAAAGCATTTTCTTTTAATGCTGACTGCTATTTACCATTTTAATATATACTAGCCAACAAAAACTGCATGGGCTTGTACATCCCATTTGTTTACCTAAACGCTGTTTCTCTGAGGAGTCTCTTTGTCTTATAGATTCAGATTAATTCAAGGCAGTCTGAACCAGATTCTAATTTGATTTTTGGCTTGTAAAAGCTGGGTGGAAGAAAGGTAGCACTGAACAATAATGAACCACTCTTTGTTGTGTGGCTGTGCAGTAGGAAGAGCACTATGAACCTCTTTTGAAAGCACTGCATGCAGGTTCTGCAGACAGAGACCATGCTGCTGTAAGTACCTTTTCCTTGGACGGGTTTATATGTGTTTGACTTTTGCTGGTGCAAAGGATCTGCATTGCACTTGTGTTGCAAATCACCGAGTGTCCAAAACACCGCAAAAGTACAAAAATAATATAAACTTTGAATACTTTAAAACCTCAACCCCAAAATACATCGCTTACCATAGAAACTTCAGCAATCGCTCAAGTTGATCCTCCAAAGAACTGCTTTGTTCCCAGAACACATGATAAATTATTTATAAAGGGCTTTGTATTGGTGAAGTAACTTTACAAACATTATGCATTAGGAGGAGACAGGTATTGCTTGTTGAGTGTATATGAAAATTTGGTAATGCAGCTGCTCCAAGGCAAAAGTTGTTCCTACAGTCCCACTTAAACCTGAATTTGAAACTGGGTGTTGTACACTATGAAAGTTTCATAATCATGGCCTATGTCAAGCTTCACCTTAACTATTTCCATTATGGTTTTATTCAGTCTTCCCTGAGCTGCACTTGTAGAGCAGAACTAGACCAGATGATCTCCAGAGGTCCCTTCAAACCTCTATTGGTCTCCAGTTCTAAGCACTGGGCAGTTATAAATTCAGCACTTCATTATTTTGCAAGCACGTCATCCAGATCCTGTCAGAGTTACACAACTTATGTTTAAATAGCACCTTTGTGATTTTCATGTATGTCCCTTTCCACTGAGATGCTGTTCCTCTTGCCAGGAATAATACTGTCTATGCGGTTTCCGTTCCTTGGCTGCAGAAGCCAGTTTGGCAAGAGCTGAGATGGTATCAGTGATGGAGAGATCCAGCCCACAGTCATTGGCCACATCAGGGCAATGGGCAGGGCAATCTAATCACAATAGAGATCTGTCAGGGCTCTCTTAGAGGTGGAGACTGCACTGATAGGAGAGGTGAAGAACAGCATGAGAAAGGGAAGCTGCTGTTACTTACGTTTCTTGTCAGCCAAGTGGAGCTCTAACAGGTCTTCCAGCCCAATTAGAAAAAGGTGAAATCCAAAGAGAGCAGCCAACAGAACAATAGATTTTGTTAGGAAGGTCTCTACCTTCCTTGTCCCCAAACCAGCTTGTGACCTTCTCAGAATTACAACTGATTGGATCTTGGTTGAGGACGGACTAGACATGGCCCTGTGCAGGTGGGGAGGCCATCCGGGGACTCCTTGCTTTACTTTTTGATGACTGCAGCATGCTCTGGCTAAAGGCATCGAGCAAAACAAATTGCTATGCTCCTCCAGGATTCATGATCTCCTCAGCAAGCAATTTGCAAATTGACTCCTCTTGTAGTCCTTGCACAGCATCCCTTGAGGAAGGAAAGATTCTACAGAGAAAGGTATGTCATAACCCTTGATTCTCAACTGCTGCAGGACATCCTTGTTCCACAGACTTCAGGGTAACTGGATTTTGGAGCAATAGAAGAGCTAGTCTTAAGGGGATCTGTTCTAGCAAGGTAGTTGCCTTTGCAGTCAGTGCAGTAATTGAAATGTTCATGTTCCTTGCCTCACAGCAGAAAAGTAGGTCTTTGAAAAACTGAAGCATGACTCAAACATGTGTGATGATGTGACCATGCATAGTGGTTTTCCCTGGGCTGTACTGGGACAATATTTGCAAATAAGAAGCTTAATATAAAGGCAGTGAATCTACTGGTCCACTTGTCAGCAGGTCAAACCCTGAGGAGCTTTACTAAAGATCTTAGAGCTAAAATTTATTATGTCCTTCTATGTCCACGCCAGATTAGCCTGCATCTTGTTTTGCAAGTTAACACTCTACATCTCAAAATCCCTTTTTAGAGCATACTTTTCCTCTGTCTTTACCAGCCCACAGGTCGGCAAAACACTTCACAATTTGTCTCCAGCGAGACATCAGCTATGACACATTCTTCACATGAAAATATGTTTTTCTGAAGGACCTTTCATTTTGACCATATTTTTAAAGAAACAGTTCATAAAGAGGGAAGGAGGGATGTTCCCCGCCCCCCCACAAATAATCTAACACATTTTCTCATGATTGATGCAGATTATATTGAAATAATCTCTTTGATACATGTGATATATTGCTCAAGAAGTTCATTAAGTCATTTGCAGTGGCAGAGTGCCTTTAAGTTCAGAATCTCAGTTTACACTAAGGCTTTATTTCTAGCAAGTGACACCTGCTGTAACTGGAGTGCAGTTATCCCCTCTTTCCTGGACTGGAAACTGCCTGTCAGCATAGTTGTAAATTTTAAGACCAGATGATTTAAATTTAAATTTAAGACCAGAATCACAATTTCTTTAAATCTGTATTCTGCAAAACCCAGATTAATGTCAGACTGAAAGTTTTGACTGCTTCTTCAAGTTAAATAAAATAGCCCTGATCTAACAGAAAAAAGGGAATGGGTAAAAACAGCTAAACAACTGAAACAAGATCAACTCTTGTTCACTATTTGAGGATTGTGCCTCTAAAAAATGATGTTTGCAGATTCACACCACAACCCTCAGCTGCAGAGTTTGTCATGTGCAACAACATGAGGGAACCTGGATGAAGATTAATTTGCTATGTGATTCTGTCCAGGCTCTCCCCCAGTCTTCTGAATGATGTATTTAAAAAGCATTGTAACAGATAAGAAAAGAGAACATTATGTTGAAAGAACAAGTTCTGTGATGAAGTTTACACCAGGTGCATCTCAGTAATCGGGACACAACTCGCAATAAATAAATCTATTTTGGAAAATAGCATTCTTTACTGGCAAAAACTCTTCTGTAAACTGTATTAATACTGATATAGGTATTCCTTCTTACATTTTTAGTTTCTGTACATGTGGTTGTCATTCATACAAATGCCTCTGTCCCATCTCCTTTCCTTTTCAAAAAGGATAATCCCTCTCAGTGTAGAAAGGCCTGTGTGGGAGTTAAGTACAGGTTAAAAGAGTGAGGATCTGTATTCAGAGGCTAGAGGAGTTTAAAAAATGCACTCTTCATATGTGCAAATCTCTTGTCACAAGAGAGCACCTTTCACTGAAAGGTTCTCAGGGTTTGCTTGGATGTTTGGCTGAACATCCTTCCTTTCCAAGGACACAGCATTTTATAGAATTAAGCTTCACATTATGCAAATTACATATCAAGATTGATTCACCTCTCCAAGTTGTTTTGTGCCTTCAGGAAGGTATAATCTCATTCAACTGTAGGTACTAATCTATTTCCCAGAGAACCTTGCATTCAAGAACAAAAGGCAGATTGAATACAGAAGTCCCCCAAGAAACCTACAAAAAACCCACTGAAAATCCATGGCAATATCTCCCTGATCAACTGATTACTTCATCAACTCATTCTCTCCATCTTGTGAGATGTATCCAGGTTCTTTGCAGCTTGCTGGGCTGATGCATCACGTAGCTCACAACAGTACTTATCCTCCTACTGCTTTGTTGCGAAGGATACAAAATAGAGGCACTTGTGGTTTCAGGTAAGTATCAGCAGCTCTAGTTCCAAGTTCAGTTCCAAGTTCTTTGTGAATACAAGTCTGGGGCTGCCCAACAAGATGGGGAGGTTTACTCAAAGAGAGAGGTGTAATCGGGTTCTTGGTCCTCTTGGCCACATGGGTAAAGCAACAGCTCCTTCCCCAAGGAAGTGATGGGTTCATCCTGTTAATATAGGATATGATCAAACACCAGCTTTCAAACAGACCCTGCCTGTCACAACTTCACGAGGTGGACAGCAGTCTTCCTGCTTCTGTTATGGTGTGGATGTGTTCCCACCACTCTGTGATACAGCTCAGTTCCCCGGGAAGGGAGGGAAGGGCCCTCTGCCCTCTGTCTTCATAATACAATGTCTGTGCTCTGTGCCATAACTCAGCGACAAAGGTCTGGCGGTTCTAGGAAAGAGCTGTGCATGAGCATGAGCACAGCTCTTCCCTAAGGAAACTACAGCTTCTCTGACATGGAGTGGTGCCCTGCCTAGAAAGTGCTGGAGCCTGGACTGTGCAGCATGCAGGTAAAGCAGGACCAGGGACTGTGGACTGTGCTTCTGGCTGGGTTTGTGGGAGGAACAAAGATGGATTCTGGAGAGAATACACACCCTCTGCTTAGACAAGTCCTGTTCTAAGTACAGTCTCTACTTCCAATCTCATTCTCCATCTTAGCAACAGATGCATGGTGGAAACTCGCCTTCTTTCACGGTCACCTGGTGGGTGATAAGCAGAACCCAGTGGGGCACTTGGCAGAGTGGGTTTATCTGCCCACGTGCTGTAGTGCAGGGGGTCTGCAGGATTCTTTGCAGACTCTGGGCGTGGCTCTACATTTGATGTAGCTATGCACAGTAAAGCTTTAAATCCTTTAGCTCTGGTACAAATAGCTGTATAACTCCTGCTTTCAATACTTGCAGCCTGAACTGTGAAAATCATGCAAGAAGCAAACTCAGGCAGTCCAGGTAGAGTTCCATGGAGCAAATGAGCATAGCCATTGCTCTCATGTCCAGTTTTGTTTAGCCACGTCTGTATTAAGCTAGGCACTTATTTAAAAGATTTTAAATGAACCTATAAGAAAAATTATTGACCTGTCCCTGGACAGATCTTAAAGTAAATGAGTTAACAATCCATCTGGCTCTCCTTGAAACCCAAGCAACTGCAGTCAGTGCTGGTAAACACCACAGTTACTGTTGCAAGAGTCTGCCAACCTTCCTCCTTCCTTTCTATTTTTCACCTTTGCTCAGTACCACCCCTTGCCTGCTTTGAGATTATAAAGATACGGTACTCTTTTTCATGCTGAAGCCAAAGGTAAGCAGGATTTTGTGTTTACCCAACTTGCCAGTGTCCCTTAACCATGGAGAGAATATGAAAGAAAGAAGTTTGCATGAGTATGCTATCACCTCTCATCAACATTTCTACTAAGTAGCTTGTAAGTAACTTGGGCCCAGCATGCAAGGTGTTCTGTGTGCTTGAGGGTGAGCGAGCCAAATCTAAGATATCTGAGATGTATTAGGTTGCCTGGGCTGTACCAGTCAGGCTGACATACCCTGCACACAGGATACCCAGCAGCAGTTAAAATGGGTCTAGTTACCTACTGCAAAACAACTGAATCTATTCTTTCTTATCTTGAAGTACCCTGAGCCAATTAAACAGTTAATGAATGCATTGCTAGATGTTCACCTTATGGTAGTCTACAAGGTCAGCCAGTGTTGAATGTTGCAGCTGGTCCACTCCAAGGAAGCTGTAGGAATCACTGGAGGCATCAATGAGGAAATGTTTACATCCTTCCACAGACCGATAGGAGAGCACGTAGCCCTTGATTTTCTCACTGACCCGGATCAGAAAACTCCCTGGTAGTGTTTTACTCAGAAGCTCTTCTGCTTTCTTAGAGGTTAAGATACCTGTTCAAAACCAAAACACAAAACTGAAGGGAGAAAAGCATTTGTTCAGGACTGGACAGAACAGTTCTCACAAGAAATCTGCTCTAAAACCAGTCCATGGCACTTCCATCCCTTTCATTGTTTTCTTGCCCAGTAACCCAAGAAGAAGAGTGCTAATAACAGGCCATGGCCAACTGCTCTTTGTTAACTGTTCCACACTTGGCCAACGATGAATGACAAATGTCGAGAGCTCGAGAGGACTGCTGCTGTGTTATGAGAGAGAATGGTACTGCAGCTGTTGTATGTAGATTCCAGTATTGGAGCTTTACTCCCAAGCCCAGCCCATGTAAGCAGCCATGTTAGCAGACAAAACTCCTTAAACACTTGGTTGGGGTGGAAATTCCCAGGACTCACCATGGAACCAAGGTGCTATTGTGTCTGTGGTTTTCAGATAGCCAGCTCGGAGAGGGAATTGCTCTTCTTTGAACCACTTGATGATGCTTTCTTCTGTGGAATTGGAGATTGTCCTCTGAACTCCCTCTTTCCTGTTAGAAAAGACCTCTGGTTTGTGCATCAGATTCAAAAGACAGGTTTTCAGTCCCTGTGCAGGACTTACATTTTGCTTAGGATTTTAAGACCAGCTTTAAACAGGCAGCTTACACCAGTTCAGCTGTATGGAACATGGTTTTCAGTGGACATCTGGCATCATAGGGACTCTGTGCTCCAGGCTTAGGACACTCTACTAACTAAACCTGCTACCCTCCAGGAATGAACACCTGAAGGCCTCATCGCACCCTAGGCTGTAATACAGCCTAGGCTCTGTATTTTTCCCTGCTGGGTGTCTTTTCCATGCAACAGGGAGAGCTAACCATTCCCTTCTCACCCACTCCATGCTAGAGCAAAAGAATTTCATCCCTTCTCCCTTCCACAGTGCACAGGGGCTTCCGTACCTAATCACTCTCCCATTTGCCATTGCAGGAGGTAGAAGTTTAGGCTTGGGGGGGAGAGGTGGATATTGAAGTGGTCGTCGATCTCCTGCTGTGGCACCCTTGGAAATGTCTGCCTGCTTCCCTCTGCGGATGCCCTGCAGTGAAAGCCTTCTGTAGTCATCTCTGGCTTGCCGTGCAAGAGAGCGTCTCTTCTCATCAGCTGCCTTGGATTTCCGCACTGGAACAAAAAAGGATTCCTACAGGAGCGAACAAGCAGCAAGTTTAAAGCTTGCTACCCTTTGGACATCTTCCTGCTTGATGAAATGGAAGAATAATCTACTTCACAAGCTGAAAGATTCACTCAGTTGTGAGACCATTTGCCACATGTCTCCCACGTGTTAAGTGGCACAGGTTTTATTCCTTTAAAAGATTAAAAAACATGTTTTATTCTGGGACAAGATTTAAAATCTGTGTGTTTTTTCTCGGTACCAGGTCCCTTTGTAGTTAGAGACTTGGTTTTGTCATGCTGACTCCTGGTTCAGACATGGATTTCTGTAGTGCCTTTCACATAAACTGGTGTGGGGGCCAGGCTAATGGAGTTGAATCTGCTGAAATGATCCAAAATCAATCATTTGAAGGATTTGAAAGTGCTAATCAATTTTGGAGGGTGGGAAGGAGCCTTGCTGAAACTATTATGGGAAGTGGAGGACTTGACTGTGTTTTTGTGTGGGGTTTTTTTCCTGTAAAACTGCCTCAATTGTCTAGGTCCATCTTACCCTGGAGTCTGTACGAGTAACCAGCTCTCCAGTCAGCAGGTTTTTTTTTATCAGTCAGAAAAATAAAACCCCTAGACTTTAGTGGAAACAACTGGTGGTACAGCATTGCCATCTACTGAGCAGCAGGCAAGGAACTGGGAAGAAACGTGCATCAGGTTCTCCTTCAGGAAGCATTTGGCAGCAGTGATCGATGCTACTGCAAGTGCAAGTGCTGCAAGTGCTACTGTTTGCCATTTTCCTTTTTATCATTGGCATTCATTACATGGCATAGTGCAGCAGGGCTTTACTTGGGTGGGATCATGCTTGAATGACAGGGAAGCCCTTTTTGATTAGTCCCTGTTACCCATTATCCTTGTCCTCAAGAGCAATGTTACTGCAAAGTCCTACAAAAGGCCAGCTTCTAGTTTAAAATGAATAGTACTGGCTATACTCATGTGGTTCCTATTTGTTGCTTGTTTTAACACAGTGTCAGTTGGAAAAGTTTTCCATTCCCCTGCCCAGCTCTAGTCTCAATGTTGCGTGGACTCAGAAATATTTCTGATAATACAGTGCTGTATTTCTTGGCAATACTCTCCACCCTCTGAGCTATTATTCAGTTCTAGTACGGCAGGGGAAGGGTTGAGATGACCCTACAAAGCCCTAGGACTTCTGAAGCCTTATAGGAAATGGTAATTTTAAGATCTTACAGAATTCCTGCCATTCAGGCTCATTCTCATCCGATTTCCGCAGCGTTCTCTGGCTCTCTGTGCTGGAGTAGCTCTGTGGTATTGGCTCCTGGGGGACTGTGATCTCATCTGAATTTTTCCTCTGTGCTTCCTTCATCTATGAAAGAAAGTTCAGCTTTGTCTCAGGCAAGCTTTAGCTCTGCTTTTTAGCTAGGCTTGAAATACTGGAGACTCCATTCTTTATGGTGAATCCCTCCAATTTTAACAACATAGAGACCCTCTGTCTTTACTGCAAGTGATAACTGAGGCAGGAAGGGAAAACAGCCCACCAAAAATCATCAGGAGCATCTCATCTCCCTGTGCTACTCTCCAGTCTGCCAGCCTGGCCTGCTTTGTATGATCTCCTAATCATCACACCATACATGAGAAGCATGGCAATACTGGATAAAACTGGTCCAAAAGGTGAGAACATTCTTGGCTCATATGAGGCTCTGAAGCTGACTGGGACTCTAGGATACTGACCCCACTCAAAGCGTTAGGAGCACCATAGGTTGCCACTTACCTGTTGGAAACTATGCTTCCTCACATGGCAATCTGCCAGCATCTGGTGAATGTTTCTGGTTCCCCTCTGAGCAGAGCAAAAGAGTGGTTAGAAATAAATGTGACATTAGGACAATTGCTCCTTTTTTTTTTGGTGCAATAAGTGTTAAATGCAAAAGCAGTTATGTGACATTTGTTAACAAATTTTGCCAGCCTGCTCTGACAAACATTGCAGGGGGGTTTCCCATCATATTTGGCCAAACATGCCACTGGAAGAGAACTCAGGGGTGTCAGGATTGCCATAAGCATGCCTAGATTTGCTAAGCAATACTCACAAGTGCTCCCAGGGAGCAGTTCCTTTCTTCCCTTCCTCTAAAGCAGTTCCTTGCAGAACCTGCTGTCTACAGCTTGACCTGCCTGTGCATGTTTGCAGCTGTGGCTGGGTTGCTGCAAACTCCTACTTGACAAACTGATCCAACTGGCTGGATATTTCGTGTTCTCTCTTCCCTGCAAACCAGCCCAGCTGCCCTGCCAGCAGTCCCTAGCTGAGAGCTGCCTCTGCAGGTGAACTGTTAGGTTTGGCTTTCAGTAAACACCCACCCACTTCCCCATCAGACCCCCACTGCCTCCCACAATACAACAAGTGATGTGTTAACTGTACTACTCTGCTTACCAAGGTCACACTTCCTTGTAGCTCCGTCACCTACTTGGCTAATATTTAATATGAACATGGCTTTACAAGTTCCCTCTCCTCAACTGGAAACTATGAACTTCAAATGTCTGTGGAGCAGCACTTTTTTGTAGATCAGCCCTATTCCTTGCAGCATGATACATGGATCTCTCATGTTAAACGGGAACTAGATCTCAGAGAAAACATTTTAATGCAGGAGGTGGGGAAAAGCCTCTCTCTGGACCTAGAAAATACAACAGGGGACTTCAATCTGGAGCCCTCCTTCTAACAGCAAAAGCCTCAAAAACCTGAGAAAATCTACTAATGATACAATGACAGAAAAGAAAAGAAGATATACAGCCCTCATCTATTTCCATATGCAAGACTTTGAAAGGGGGTTAGATTTTTGGTGCTGGCTTGTTTGTTCTTCGGGGGTTGTTTTTTGTTTGTTTGGGTTTTTTGGTCAATTTTGACTAATGAGTTCCTTTGAAAAACAAGAATCTCCCACACAGTTGCTCAACTTCAGCAAACAGTGCAGAGAAAAACCCCATGTGACTCAGAGGCTTTTGATAAAGGAGACAGTCACTCCAAATTCCATTCACTATTTTGGTAGCAACAGGAGAACATTTTGCCAAAACCCAACCTTCTGTTATCATACTTTTTATACTGAAGTATGGAGTGGCAGTACGATAAAAGAATATACACTCATACAAGTTCATTCGAGGCTGAATGAAAACTGCAGAATGAGATAGGACTTCTCTCATTAAATTGGCAGGATCCTGTTCCTTTTGTTCAACTGTGGTTACATGGGTAGTTAAACTAACTCTTCTTTCTTTCCTTTCTCTGCAAATGGCTTTTTGTAGCCAGTTAAAAATCACAAATGTATTTATTGCTGGAAAAAATATTTCTGTAATGAAACACCACAGGAACACAGACACTGTATTACTGCATTTGAAGCTGTCCTGTGCTATCAATGTTATAAGCTGTTTCCTGTATTAGAAGACAAAAAACCCAAGAACCACCTAAATGGTGCTGGTAAAATTATCTTCATTTGGTCTTTTATAAAAGTAAATGATTTGGCTGAGGGCTGTGACCTTCCATTTAAAAATCCTAGCATAGCTCCCCTGGTCTTCCCCCTAAAACCATCCAAACCAGCCACAGTGCAGAAGGGAAAGTCCTGCACCCCTTGTTTTACCCACAGAGAATGAGCAAAGGAATTCAGAGTAGTTTATCCATCGTTGCAGAGCAGATCTATCCCAGCTGAGAATAGCACATGGACCTCCCAAGTCTTAAGGAAGGATATAACAACATGGCTTCTTCTCTTCTGTAGAAGAAAAGCTGCAACAGACAGATGGCTTTTCCCTTCAGATTTGTATTTACAGCAACCAGGATTTGCTGCATTTCCTAGACCTGAGAAAACATGTTTCCTATAGTTATGGGAAAATGGAAAACTACCTTTGCGAGCTCCTGGCTTTTTCCTGTTGTATCAATATCAGTCATTCTTCTCCCATGTTCCTCCTTTTTCTCTGCAGTGGGTTTTTTATTCCCCTGAAGATCTGTCTCAGCCAGGAGTCCTGGCTGTGGGTGTAGAGACCATGTTGCAGAAGAGTTAGTCTCTCTGAAATGCAAGAGACAGAGGACTTAGGAGGGAGTCACTTTCTGATGTCTGAGCATCTCGTGAGGAGGCTGCACGTGAGCAGAGCAGAGCTGCAATGAAGCCACATGTGCATAGGAAGTTATATCTCCAGATCAGGCAGGTGAGTAATTAAATTAATGACTCGTGGTGAGTAACTGTTGTCCGACTGTAGCTGGGCACCTGCCGGTGAATCAGAGTGATCTGAGCCCATCACCTGCTGTAGTGACAGCATCAGCATTTCCTGTGGTCTGCACAGGGTCCCACGCAGCAGCCATGCCACAGGAGGCTCAGTGAGCTGTGGCAATTCTCCGGCTGCAGCTGGTCTCTGCCAGCACTGTGTGCCCTCTCAGAAAGCCAGCCTTTGCCTGTGCCTTTTGCCAGCAAGGCTAGCACGACAGTGCTAACCACATCCCCCTACAGAGAAGGCTCCAGCTCATGTGTCTAGACAAAAGCCTTCTCCTCCATATCTGCCCACCGAGTCCTTCAGCTGAAGGGTGCTTACCTGCCCTCGTGGCCTTGCTCGGTCGCTAAGCGCTTTGCTCTTTGTGCCTGGATCTCTTCACAGATGGCTGCATAGGATTTATCTGAAGGATGCTCGCCCATCACCCAGACCCACACTTCATTGTCAGCACCAAGTTTCCATGTCACTGACTTCCTGTTGGCTGGAAAAGAAGCAGCTCTTTGGTAAACGCTGCTTGCTGGGTAGCTCTTTGCAGGGCCTATGTTGCACCTGCTGTGCCCTACCAGCTGCTGTTGGTGACAGAGCCGCCTAAAAGCAACGTACATGAAGAAAGCTCGACTAGGACGCAGCCCACACTTGCCAAATTTTTCATACTCCTTGAGCTAGGTCAGTGAAGGAGGCATTTCTGAGTCTGGGAGCAAAGGAGAAGAACCATTACTGCTTCTTTTCTTGATTTAATTCCTGACCACTGTCCTCCCAAAAAATGTGTGAGGGTGAGCTACCTGCAAATAGAGCAGGTGAGGGAGACCTGAGAGAAAAGAGCTATCTTCCTAGTAGCCTGCCTGCTGTGTAATCCTGGCAAGGGAACTTCAGATCTAAAATCTCAGAGGGAACTGCACCATCAGATCTGGTGCCTCAGGACAGATAGTCAAATCCACGATTATGTTAAAGACAGATTCAGAGACACCATTTAGTGGGAAACTTAATGAGATGCATCTCCTGGGGGCAAATAAGCCCTGTCTTCCCAGCTAGGGAAGTTGAGCAATTTGGTCAAGGACAGCATGTCTGGGCCAGGGAGTAAAAACCACTGTGTGCCTGGCCAAAACTGCCTCATTACAGGTGGACTTAGTTATGTTTGGAAACAAGCCTATGCCATGTCCCTTGGAGAAGAAATTAATCTAAGGATACATTACTTCCTATTTCTAGGAAGCAGATATATGCCAGAGGGTAAAGCAGCTAGGAGGCAGAGACTTACCTTTTCTTGGCAGTGGCTTCTTTGCTGAAATCTTTTCTGCAGCAGCTTCTCTTTCCTCCCACCGTCTGATCTGTTCCTGCCTCATCTTGAAGAAGAGGATCTGCTTCTGCTCTTCGCTGAGTTCTGCCAACAGCTCCGGATCGATGTACATGTCTGATAATATCTGTTTCAGCATGGCTGCAGGTTTCACTTACACACGTTGGTGGCGATGATCTTCAGGGATCAGATCCTCTTCCTGGCTCCGACAAGAAAGAGTGCCTGCCCGTCTGAGACTGAAGTAGGAATGCAGGCGTGCCAGAGCAATTATACTTCTGTCTCTTTCCTTTTTTTTTTTTTTAGCTCAGACTTCCTGCACAGACCAAAAAAAGTAAATAAGTAGCTTAAAACCTGCTGTTAAGACTCCTTGGAATAAGAGGTGAGCTCAGCTCTCATGCAGCCTCTGTCCGCTCTGCAGGGAGAGCTGGCCAGAAGGGGCGAGGCCTGGAGTGGGGAGGTCGTGTTGATACTCTGATAAACCCAGCTGATAGTGTATCAAAGAGAGAGAGCACTGCCTGTTAGTCATCAGAGGTGCGGCTTGGCTGTGCCCAAGCAAACATTCTTGCTGGGCAGGGAATCAATGAACCCATGACTAGATGGCTCCTCCTCCTTCCAAACAGGAAAACTTTGATGATCAAAAGCCCAGCCTGCCTCATTTTACCAAAGAAAGACAGGGAGGACTTTCAACTCTGCTTTTGAGGTGGGAGTGGGAATTTCAGGGTGCTCCCATCCATCAAAGTCAGCCTCCCAGCAAGTCAAGGGAGCACAAGGAGTGCGGCTGGTTTGAAGAAAGGCAATTTGGCTAGCCAGTGTCCGAGACAGCTCCCGCTCTGACACATCTTGCTGATGCACCTGCCCATGTGGTGAGCTTGGCATGGGACATCCCTGTCTGACAGGACAAAGCTGATGGGGAGAAGGGGCATCCCTGTTCTTGCCCAGGATACTGGCTCATGTCCTGCGCATGCTGGCAAGGTACTAACACCCACACAGCCTTACTTTGTGCTCATGGATTTACATTTACAACTAAAATTTCACTGAAAAATTGAAAGCTCTCCTTTCACTTGGGAAGGTGACAAATGAGAAAGTAGAAATGTGGACTAAAGACCCTGAAAACAACTATTTTCCTTATACTATCTGGATAATCTCATGGAGATCAGGAGACTGGTTGGCAGTGCTTTTGGTGACTCGGGGAGGGAGGCTGACAGCCACGCATTAAGTGCAACACCAGAGCAGGGTGGCTGACTGGGAAGTGGCAGGGACTTTCTGGACAAACTCTTGGGAAATGTTGCCATTGGACTACAAAGAAAATTAAAGCAGTGGGATTGTTCATGTTGTCCTTCTGCACAAATCCTGGGAGTCTAAGGAACAAGCATGCTAGAATGTAGCACAGTAGTTGACAGGCAGAGGGTTACAGAGGCAGAAGTGTGGAAATACAAAGAGCACAGACATGGCAGGACCTGTGCCAGGGTGAAGTGGGACTACATATCAAATCAAGTTAACGGGGTCAAATCAATTAGCCATCTTACAGGAGAGAGACTGGACTTCTAGGAACCCAAATGTTGGAAGAAAAGTGCTGGGACCATCTTCAGCTTCACAGTACAACAGCTTGGCTTCTGACAAATAGAATAACAAAGAAGGAGGTAGTAGACAAGCCAGCAAGTGCAATACTAAAGCTTTCCAAGGAGCACACACAGATCACACAATTATTTAGATGAAATGGGACAGCACAACAGTAGCCATCATGAAGTCAGACTGTCAGAACAGTATCTGCTGTGTTGGTCCACCTTCCTCTGTCTTGCACCTATACTGAGAGCAAGCAGTCTGTCCCAAGCATCGGTATGGATTTGGTTTAAACAAATTACTTTCTTGATTTAAAAAAAAGTTTTGAGGGGATGTGATCTGAATTGAGCAATGCTTTCTGAGTACCCCCCTGATGGTAGAGTTTTTTCAGCTCAGCAGCCAGAGGGTCTTGGGCTGTCCTTGAGCCATGGAGGTGGCAGTTATAGAGAGGGAAGAGCTTCCTGGGACATGACACATGCGAATCCATCAGCAGAATGCATGCAGCAGCACACCCATGCTGCTCTGGCTTCTCAAGAGTGGGAATGGCTTTGCTGTAGCATTTACTTAGGAGGACATGATGTGCTCTGCCATATGTCATGGTGACAAACTGGTCACTCTTTCCATGCCTGGGGACACAGTGTGTTGGCAAGATGGAAAGGTGCTCAGCAAACAAGTTTCACGGTACTGATGGAGTTTTGTAGAATTGGATCTCCTCATAACATTGGTTGTAAGAGGAGATTTAGAATGCTGTATCCCAAAGGTACCCTTTAAAGCACCAGCTATTTTAACACTGGGAAATGACATAAGCATCTCAAGAGGTGATATTTCTCTTTTAGCAGTCACTTCATTAAAGATCTGGGAGCTGGAAATCCTTGTAATCAGTTATACATTGTTCCCAAAGTCTGAATCAAAGCCATGTTATTGACACCTGGCTGGAAGTGGTTTTGAAGATGCTGTTCCAGCTGTAAGTAGTATATTTACAGCTCAAACTTCATGAAGACAAAGACTGCAGTAATGGCAGAGGGATGTCCAAGCAGGTAACTTGCAGGAAAACTCTGGTCGAGATCCTGTTAAACTTTCTAGTGTTTGCATTTTTTTTCATGGGAGTGGTAGGTGGGAGCTGGTTTTGTGTAGGAATAGAGATGGGAGTAGCCAAAAATAGCAAAAACTGAGTGGGGGGATGTGGGAAGCCAAACCAGGGCTTTGGGGATCTGCCAGTCATGTATAAGATACTCAGCTTGAAAGCCATAAGGGTAAACACAATTCAAAGGCTAATTGATCCTTCAGAATGCAAGGTCACACAGCATTTAAATCTCCTACTGGAGAGCAGTCTCTGCTCTGTGCTCCTGTAAATCATCTACCATGAACAGGGGAAACAAGTTTATGAATACACATGAAAGTGCCGTAGCTTTGAGAAGAACTGGCACGAGCTCCTGCTCATGAGTGCAGCAGGTGACACTTTGGACATGACAGGCTCACGAGACACTCCCACCTGGCCATACTGGTCCTGGTCCTCACCATCTGCTGCCAGCAGAGGGGAAGTTTCTCCAAGAAAATAAAAGACAGACACAGAAAATCATAGATACAATTTTTCACCAAGAAATCAAACAGGATGGTGTAAATGTGCTCATTTTCAGGGAAGCAGCTTATTCAACCTGCTGCACACATCTCCACTGTAAATGTGACAGTAACTGTAAATTAAAAATAACCCAAGAAACCCAACAGTGAGGAGGAAAAAAAAACACAAGAAAGGCTGCTTCAGGGTACAGGCTGATGCCCTAAGAGGATTTCTGTTGTCATAAAGTAGTTTTCCCTTTAAAAGGCAGATAAGACCACTTTGCTCAGTAAATGGTGTAACTACATCATTTTGAGTCAAGAGCTTCTCCTTGGAACTGATTATTTGTTTAGCGAGAAGTGGCTTCAGAGACACCATTGGGAATTCTTTTCCCTGATCAAGAGGCTGGACTGTGAGAATGCAACTAAATTTCCTTTCACTTGCCAAACTAAGCCTTGCAGCACTAGGAGGCTCAGGTTTTTCTGGATTTCTCCAGTTCCAGCCACTCCAATGCCATCAGCTCTCTGCCAGATTTCATGAAGGCATTTCTGATTTTTTTCAGAAGTGAAGCAAAGCCGAAATGCAAAACCCACCTGAAATCAGTGCAGCCAAAAGTAATCACCTCCCCAGCCTTGCTCTGAGTACACAAGCCTTCATGGGTTAACTGTTACACGTTGGTTCATAACATGCACCTGTGTCAGAAAACATTTATGTTAGCAGCTGCACCAGCAAGGTTAGTACCAAAATATCCTTCTGTGCTTTGGGGTTTGGCTGTTCATTTGCTTGTTTTGTTCTTGCTCATTTGGGGCTTTTGTTAATCCTCATCCTGTTCTAAATAGGGGAGTGATTAATTCCTCACTGTTTAGTTTTGCTTCAGCCTACTGTTTGTTTTTTTTTAAATTTCAGACAGAAGGAAAACTTCTAGTTTGGGTATAACAGAAGGAAAACACAACTGCACAAGCACAGCCCCCAAAAGACAGAACCAGACCTGTTTGTATCTTAGCATTATAGAATGGCTTGGGTTGGAAGGCACCTCAAAGATCATCTAGCTCCAACCCCCCTGCCATGGACAGGGCCACTACACCAGTTTGCTCAAAGTACCACCCAGCTTGGTCTTGAACATTTCTAGGGATGTTCCAGTGCCTCAACACCTTCACAGGGGAGAATTTCTTTCTGATATATAACCTATACCTGCCTTCTGTCAGTTTGAAGCCATTCCCCCTTGCCCTATCTCTCCATGCCCTTATCCAAAGCCCCTCTTCAGTTGTCTTGTAGCAGGTATGAATGGATGGTAATGGCAAGAAGGAAAAATAATTTGATATAGCAGCAGCCACTGAACACAGTCTGAGGCTGCAGGGCTCAATTTTCAAGGAAAATGTATCTTCCCTGCTAGAACAATGTGCAAACATTTCTTGGATCATCTTCCTATATCAAAATTACTGAGGGAATTAACAGTGTGGAGAAAAGTGTGAGAGCTTCTATAGGTTAACACACAGGATCAGATACTCGACCAAACTCAGTCACTGTACAAAAGCAGATTTCTCCAACCACAACTCGTAATTTGATTTACTATTCTGCACAGAAAGAGGTGCTGGGGGGTAAATCCCAGAGCCAGCACCCTGAGGCACAATCTTGGGCTATTAAGTCTTACTTAAGTCATTACTTGGCTTAAGTTGTTACTGGCTCATCATTTCTCTACTTCAAATTAAAGCACTGTGTCCCAAAAAATCAAACCCTATGCTTGGTGAGTAGTGGGTGGTCTTTTTATAGGGGGAGATGCCTGAGCTGGGGTGCGGTTTTTACTATTGTAAGGTGCAAAAATTCATCACTAGGGCAAGTTCTCACTACAGAACCAGTCAAAACTGGGGATTTTTTTAGTTCATCATTACACATCCTGGATTAGAAGGGTGTTATCTTTCTGTGTTTTCCCCCTTCAACAACTTAGGCCATCAATTTTCTCTCTTCCACATTCCTGTGGTTATTGCTTCCATTGCTTAACCATTTTGTTCTTTACCTTGTTTGGAACTTCACTCCCGTTATTCATCAAGGTGGTGAGAGGAAAGCTAATGTCTTTACTAACAATTTGATGGGTGACAGTATTGGTACGAACGTGTTTGAAAGGGGTCTTAATGCCTGTACCAACTTTGGGCAGCAGGTTTGTTGCAGAGACCAGACAGCTTGGCTCTTGAAACAAACAAGTGGGTCTGCACAAGGCTGAACTTCTGAACTTTAGGGTAAAATAGTAGGTACAATGGGGGATATGTGGTAGGCGGTTTGGGAAGGCTGTACCTTCTGAGTACCTCAGCCAATGGGGAAGAGGGCAACTTGCGGCTGGGAGTCGCTCATAGAGGCTGGGCTCTCCGAAACTGAGAGAGAGAAAACCCCCCAGGCTTGTGTGGGATTATCTCCCTTTATTCAAATAAAGTTGCAGGACTCCTCTGTCTCCTTTATGGACATAAACTTCTGGCGTTTGTGGATTTTCCTGACAGTGGGAACCGGTATTGGGGCAGCTGTGGAGAATCCCACTGGAGGTTGAAGGTCCACTTGTATTGGTCCAAGAAGCTGAGTCCATCTTTAGCCAACGTACAATTATGTCTGTTCATATTTAAGTTATGACAGAGATTGATTTGTGGCCCTGTCAAAAGCCAAGATAATTTGAACAAGCACAAGCAGTAATAAGCCAGAGCAGAAATGAACTGGAGCCACAGACCAACCGAACATGGAAATAAACTGGAGCTGCAAATAAGCTGAAGCCGAAAAGAAGCCGGGGAAGGTGAAACCAAATTGAAGTCTAAAACATGCTGGAGGCACGAACAAACTCTATGAGCGGAACCAGAGACAAACTGGGGACAGAAACAAATCACCTGAAGCAGCAAATGAATTGAAGCAGAATCTGGAGAGAGCCTTCCCCGAGGTGGAGACTCTAACTGGAGTCACAAAGGAACTGCAGCCGCCAGCTCCCCGCAGCATCTCTGCGCGGGCTGAGCCGGGTGGGCGCTGGCAGGGCCGTGCTGAGGGCGGGCAGCAGCAGCATCGTCCTCGGTGCAGGCATCCCGGCGTCTTCCCGGGGGATCCACACCCGGCGCGGGTCGCTCCGGCACGAGTGGCTCCGGGTGTGGCCAGTTCGAGCTATTCTGCCGGGTTACAGCAGAGCCAGCGTGGGGCTGAAGGGTTCGTCCTGCCGGCAGTGGCTCTGAAAAAGAGCTGGGGAGAAGAAACCAGGTGAGGCCCGGTGGCAGGAGGGGTCGCCGGGGGGGTGACCTGCAGCCGCCCCCGGGACGGCNCCACACCGCAGTCCCGGCAGCGGGACCCCCCTGTCCGCAGGCACCGAGGGCAGCTCCGGGCTACGTGCAGCGTAGGGATAACGCTGGCCATCCACTCCTGGGAGACAGCTGCGGGAGGGACACTGTTAGGAACATGAACCCACGATGTCAGTGGTTTATGTCCAAAAAGGAGACAGAAGAGTCGTGTGACTTTATCCGAATAAAGGGAGAGGTCATGGGAATTTCCCATCGGGTCTCACAGATTGCTGCGGGACTCAGACCCCTTTTTATCCTAAGTTCCTGGCTCATCACCCTCTTCCTCTTCCCCACTGGCTGAGGTACTCGGAAGGTACAGACTTCCCGAATCGCCCACTCTACGCCCCCCTCTGATATGCACACCCCTTCTGTCACATAAAAGAAAGAAAGAAAAAAAAGGTATTCATAATTCTATTAAGTCTTTGTTCTTTTTCTCTAGGTTCAGGAATTCAATACAGCCTTGGCTAAGCACAGGCTGTGTTGATTAGTAACATTTTCTAGAATTATTAGTTTCTTCTGTTACATCCCTATCTGTAAGTTCCTAGTCCTATCTACAAGCAAATTCACACGGTCTGTTTGTAAAGATGCATTTATGTTATTCCTTTCAGACACCATGCCTGGGATGGACACCATAGCTGGAGTATGGACACCATAGCTGGGATATCGCATCCCCAAACATGCCCTGAACACGGCAGAAAGACCCTCACACCCTCCCATCTCCACCTTCAACCCATGAATAACCAGCCACAGTCATGAAGAATTTGTCAAAAACCAGCTTTGCCACTGAAGTCACTTGAGGCAGAAAACAAGTTTTCCACAGCTGGAAAGGTCTCGTGGAAGAGCCTAATGTCTCCACCCAGACATGTCCCTCTCCATGGCCCCTCTGGCCATAGGCCCCCCCACGTCTCCTGTGCCAGCCACACACTCCTCTCTATGCCCCACTCAAGACAAGCACCTTTCCATGCTGGCCCTGGCCATGTCCCCCTGAGCCACCTCAAGCCACATTTACCCCCATGTCCTCTCCCAGCCGTGTCCATCCCATGCAGAGGGACACACGCTCCCTCCTGCATTTATATCCCAAAACTGTGCTGGGCCGCCGCTTCCAGCCACAAACCCGCTGCTGCATTCCCAGTGTACGAGTACCAGGATAGCCACATCTAGGGCCCACTCCCGTCTTATTTCAAGTAATTTGTCCTACTCTAAGCCAGCTGTGGTTTACACTGGGGGACAGGAATGGCTTCACCCCAAACCCGGAGCCAGGGTCTGGGCACTGTGAGCTGGGGAGGGTGGGAAATGTTTTTTAACACTTTGTTAATTCCTTCGGAGAGAGAACAACCCTGGCTCCCGACCTATGAATGAAGCACAATGCGGCTGCGGGGGATGTGTGGAAAAGGGAGAGTGTCTGGCAGGGGCGAGGGCTGAAAACCCACCCAGGACAAGCACTGGCCCACGGACAGCTGTCCCTGCGCGGGGCGTGGCAGCAACGGGGCCCCGCAGGGGCAGCGGCTGACCTGGACGCCAGTCAGGCAGCAGAGCGGGGGCTCAGAGCTCTGCCCCGCTCCCGGTGCCGGGTCAGCGTGGCCGTACCCGCGGAAACACCCCGGGGAAGGAACACGGAGCGGGGGCACGGATGGCTGCAGAGGGACCGCCAGAGCCCCCTCAGGGCGGACGGCAGCCCCGCCCAGGCCGAGCCGCGCGGCC
>WEZZ01005499.1:51316-61557 GCA_013400585.1 Chloropsis cyanopogon
CACCTTCGGGACCCCCCCCGGGACCGCCCCCGGGGGCCCCCGGCAGCGCCTCCGCCGCAAGGAGCAGCTGCTGGTCGTGGCCAGGTACACGCGGGACATCCGCCTCCGCGGGAATCCGCTTCCTGCGGATGCTGGGCTCGGTGGGACACCCGGCACGGTGTGCCCCTCCATCTCCTGAACCCTCTGGACTTAGGACACCTCATCCCTCTCCCTGGGATCCCCACAGCCATGATACACCCTTTGTTTGATGGGAGGGCTCTTGGGCTTTGCCTGACCCCCAGGGCTGGGACACCCTTTGACTGTGGGACACCTTCCATTCCTGAGGAGAGCCTGGGCAGCCCCCTTTTCGGGGGACAGGGCTCAGCGGAAACCCCAGGACCATGCCCCCTCCCCCCCATTCATGGGATCCACCCTTCCTGGGGATCCTGGGCTCGGCAAGACCCCGAACCCTATTCCCCCAACAGAGGCATCATTGTCCCTGGATGCGGTGGGGGTCCTTAACACGAGTGTCCCCCTTTTCTGTTCCAGGCAAGTGGCCTCCCAGTGTCAACTGCTTCAGTCATCCTTGGGGCGCCCGTCCTCCCCACAACTTCCCCAGCTACCCGATGAGCCGATGTCACTCCGAGATGCTCCAGGGGGTCTTTTCCAGATGCCTCCCGGAGACCCATTCCCTGAGCGGGTGACAGTAGTCTGGTTATCAGTGCTGGCCCTCGCCTTCGCCTTGGTTTGTGAACCCCAGGAGAATCTATCGTTGGCTGAGGTCACCCTGCGGCGCCTGGCTCCCCGCCTGCTCCTCTCCTTGCGCCTCCTCGGCCCCGGCGCTGACGTCCTGCTCCGTCCTGACGCTGCCGATGGCCTCCTGGACCGTCTCCTGCCCCATGGGCAGATGCTTTTTCTCAATGAACGTTTCCTCCAGGCAATGGACCGAGAGCTGGGTATCAAAGCATCCCGCTGAGCTCCAGATGACATTCCTGCCTACCACCTCCAGATATTTTTGGGGGATGAGAGACAAGAGAGGGATCCAAGATGGTTGCTAAGCCCCAGTTGGAGGGATGAGAAACATAGCTCAGGAATAAAGAGCAATGAGCCAGCTAAGAGCAGGGTTTTAATCCATTTATCCCCAAACACCATCATGGGAGAGCTAATAGCCATCCCCATAAATCCACCTGAAGCTGGGGCAATGCCAAGTTCCTGTGCTGTTTTCCTGCACTGCATTCCTGCACTGCATTCCTGCACCACCCCACATGCACATGACAGCGAGTGGAGGCTGTACGTGGACGCTAAAAGAGGGACCCTGGGTTGTGGTTACCCCAGCTGGGCGCTGTGGGGCAGGCAGGGTTCCCCGGCAGGGGGGATATGGCTCTGAGATGGGACCTTGCCAGGGTACATGGGGCAAGCAGGGGTGTGCATGTGGCCATGGGGCATTGGCGTCTCTGTGTGGGGGATTAAATGAACAGGCAGTGGGGCAGGATGTCACCGTGTGCCTGGCACAGCAGGGTGGTTGTCCCTAGATGGTGCTGCTTGGGGCCAGGGGACCTGTGTGACACCCTGGGAGGTGGCAGGAGCTGGCACACACCTACCCAGCTCTGCAGGGCACAGTGGGGAGCAGCGTCCTACCCTAGCAGTTTCTGGGTGCTGGGAAATCCAGGGAGCCAGGAGCTGGCGTGCACGGCTCTTAAGCCGCTGCACTGGGAACAGGCTGAGCACTGCCAGGCCATGCAGAGGGGCTGTCACAGGGCCAGGCCCCAAAGTGCTTTCCCTTGTAACTGCACCAGTAAAGCTGGAGCACCTGAGGAGGGGTGCTGGGCACTGGGCTTCAGCCATGATGGGTCTCTGGCTGTGCTGGGGGATCTCAGTGTGCGTTGGATATGTGGGGGCATTGGAGCCCACTGTGGCATCCCACCCTCAAGGGGAAGGGAGCACCATCTTCGCCTTCCTTGTGATAGCAGCTGTCACATACTGCACCCACAACTGGCTTGAATACAACCAAGAGCCAAAGAGATGTTACCCTGGAATGTCTCAATGGTGTTAGCAATTAATTGTTGATGAAAATCAACTGAAATCTGAATGTATGGGGCATTATTGTGTATGCACTGATAGGATTCTAGTTGCCGTATTTCAATATCACCTGGTTTATGGCCAAAATTCTCTTGCAAATCAGCCACCTGAATTGGATCAAATGGTGTAGTTATTTGTGTGTGATTTTCCTCTCCACCCTGAGGTCTAGTAGATTCTGGGGGAGCTGAAGGATCTTTTCCTGATTCTCTGTCATGGGGATTGCGCTGTATGTTTCCATCCCATGTAAGTCTGCTAGACTTTTCCTGGAACTTTGATATCTCAGTTACCATATATGGCATTGTTTTTGTAGGAGTTTGCTGACGCTGTCCATCATCTGTATTTCAATTTTAAGTAAAGCTCATATTGTTATTTCCTCATCATCAGATGAAAATGTTACATGTATTTTTTTGTCAGGGT
The DNA here is from genome assembly GCA_013400585.1 of Chloropsis cyanopogon. Lineage (NCBI taxonomy): Eukaryota > Metazoa > Chordata > Aves > Passeriformes > Irenidae > Chloropsis > Chloropsis cyanopogon. The sequence goes on from WEZZ01005499.1 coordinate 53,792, forward strand.
AACAGACCTGTTTACTGTCTTCCAACTCCCTCATTGGATACAGAAAGTCAGAGTTGTGAGATTTTATTTCTGCAGATTGTCCAGATGCTATATCCTGCACTGGTGCCTCCTTTCCCAGAGACCCCACTGACCTAGACCAGGCACCACTTGGTTTCTGCTTCTCTTGATCTCCTCCTGGAGCAAGAGCAGCACCGACTCCATCATGATAAGTTCCTGTACTGCACAACCTGCTGGATCGGATCATCCAGCATGGAGCAGATCAGCTTATTCAGCCCTTTCCTACAGGAGGCATCAAAGGAGCACCCAGGAAGGCAGAGAGAGAGGCACTCCCTGCTTGCAGCACCCTCAGCCAGGTCATGGTCAGTCTGGTCCCCAGGACAAGCAGAACGCTGCAGGACAGCACAGTGCTCGTGAAGTGGTGGGGGGAAGGAGGCAGAGCCCACTCCAAAACCGTCCCAGGCCCCAGTGGCTGGCACTTGGAACCTCCTTCACCTCCTCTGTGCTCCGTAGCTGAGCTGGCTCTCATTAACCATTACAGCTTGGGTGTGGAGGTGCTGGGGCTCCTGGGCACCAGAGCACACAGAGTCCTGAGAGGGATGGCTGCAATGGGGGCCCTGGATGGCAGTGCTGTCCCCGCAGCTCCACAATCCTGTGGCACTCATTAAAGGGGCTGTAGCTGGGGGAGAAGTGCAGACAGGTGGGAGGAGAGGTGATGCTGGGCTCCATTCCTGACCCCTCATGGCTTGGGCTTAGTGCATGGCCAGCATCCATGTTAGGGCAGATCCTACCAGGGATCAGGGCATGCTCCTGTGGCACTGGCAATACCTCTGCCACGTGTGATCTGGGCTGGACTTTGCCTGATAGGGCACTGCCCCTGGGACTGTCTTGGCACAGGAGCCAGCCAGTCAGTCTGGAGGCTGGGGAGGCTGCCAGCAGGGAAGACAGCCAGTGCTGTGTGGACTTGTTGTCAGCCATGGAGCAGGAAGATGGAATCAGGCAGGAGCTGGGAAGCCTCCATGGCATCCCCCTCTTCAAGAGCTTCATTGAGGGCTGGCCACAGGTGAAGGCTTTCCAAGCCCGTCCAGACGATCTGCTCATCTCCACCTACCCCAAATCGGGTGAGTGGTCCTGGGGAAGAGTCAGGGGGGATGGGGTGACACCAGCCTTTGCAATGCTGTCCCTGTGCTGCAGGCACAACGTGGCTGAGCGAGATCATGGACATGATCTACCATGATGGCAATGTGGAGAAGTGCCGACGGGATGCCATCTACAACCGCGTGCCCTTCCTGGAGTTGAGGGAACCCATGTGTCCGAGTGGTGAGTTTCCCCAGCCTGGCTGCCTGGCTTGAGTGTAAGGGAACAGAGCCAGCATGGGGGTGAGGGTGCTGGGGCTCACACCTCTAAGTCCCCTGTGCCACAGGCGTTGAGCAGCTGGAGAACACCCCATCCCCGCGGCTGGTAAAGACCCATCTCCCGGTCCAGCTCCTCCCAACCTCCTTCTGGGAGAAGGACTGCAAGGTAACATGGCATGTGCCCCCTGTCTCTCTCCCCATTTGGGTTGGTGGGGAGAAGGCACCACTCTGTATCTCCCAAACACATCCTTGGCTCTCTCCAGATTATCTACATGGCCCGCAACCCCAAGGATGTTGCCATCTCCTACTACTACTTCCACCAGATGGCCAAGATACACCCTGACCCTGGCACGAAGGCTGAGTTCTTGGAGAACTTCATGGCTGGCAAAGGTGTGGGCTGAGCCACAGGATGCCCATCTGAAATGCTGGTGTGAATGACACCCCCTGCTACCCCTCTTTTCAGCTAATCCCTTGACCATATCCCACAGTGGCCTACGGGTCCTGGTACGACCACGTGCGCGGATGGTGGGAGAAGAAGCAGGAGAAGAAGATACTCTACCTCTTCTATGAGGACATGAAGAAGGTGAGGGCAGGATGGAGGGGAAGGAGCCCTGGTTGCCCCCCCCCCAGCGTTTTTGGCAGCCTTGTCATGTCAATCACCCTGCAGGACCCACGGCGGGAGGTGCAGAAGATCTTGCAGTTCCTGGGCAAGGAGTTGGAGGAGGGAACAGTGGAGAGGATCCTGCACCACACCTCCTTTGAGGAGATGAAGAAGAACCCTGCTGCCAACTATGAGACCGTGCTCCCCACCTTGATGGATCACAGCCTCTCCCCCTTCCTCCGGAAAGGTGGAGTTCAGCTGGTGGTGGAGGATTTGGGAGGGATGTCCCTGGATGTATTTCAGCCCCCATCTGTGGCTACAAATATTTCATGTGTGTGAGGATTTACCCCAGTTATTTTCTTGCCCCCAGGGATCTCTGGAGACTGGAAGAACCACTTCACTGTGGCCCAGAATGAGCGCTTTGACCAGCACTACCAGGAGCACATGGCAGGCTCTGACCTCCACTTCCAGATGGAAGTGTGAGGGGCTCATTTCCCTTCCCAGGAGGACTGTGCTTCTCCTTGCTCTCCCAGTGGGGAGGGTGGATCCAGATGGAGATTCTTGCACTAATTCAATTTTTTCTCTGCAATAAATTGTGGTAAATGGAAGTTGAGTCATTGCCTGCAGGGAAAATGAGGGTGGGGCCTTGACCCCCTGAATTCTAGGCAGTGTCCGGGAACATCTCCACGGTCATCAGGAGAGGGTGGGCACACAGTGGATTTTTAGCTAGTGATGGTCAGGCATCCCCAGGAGTGGGCACCCTCCCAGAAACCACCACTGGCCCCGTCAGCTTGGGCTGCCCCAGCCTACCAAGGTGCCTGGAGAGAACAAAGATCAGTGAGGAGTGGAAAATCCCCAGAGCACCAGCGAATCCAGTGCTGCCGCAGCCCTTGCGTGCACAGGAGCTTTCGTGCCTCTGGGTTGTGGCAAGTTTCTTGGCAGAGTGGGCGGTGGTGAGGCTCTCCTTGGCCCAGCTGGAGCTTGGCAACCCATGGTCTGTGGAACAAAGGTGAAGGGAAACAACTCCCTGCTGATATGTGGTCAGGCTCAGCAACATCACTGTCCTTGCTGGATAAAGAACACACCTTTCAACCTGTAACCTGGCTGCATGTTGCCCTTGCTCTGGGATGCCTGGAGCAAACCAGTCCCTGTCCCACTGGGGGCAAGGGTGTGCTTTGGAGTCCCAGGTTCCCCATTTATGCCCCATTTCTGGACAGTTCTTGAGTTTCCAAGATTGCAGCTTCTTGGCAAGACAGCCTCATAGGGTTGTTCTATCCCCACAGAGGTGCAGCCCAGATCCAACTGCTAAAGAGCAGCAGTGCTATGAGGGGACGTGCCTCACAGAAATAAATCCTTTTCACACATTCATTTAAATGCCACTGGAGACGTCTTCCACTGGAAGATGTGCTTCCCCAGCTCCTGGCTTTGCCTGCCCTGTTTGCACGTGCAGCCAATTTTGCTGGCATGTGGACAGCAAAACACCTGAACACCTGCCATGGCATGCCTCATCGTACCGGGAACTTGGCCCTGGAGACAAATCAGCGACGTTTTTCTCAAAGCTGCCAACAGCTGAGCTGCTGGCGCTGCCCAGCTGCCCTCTCTCCTGCCCTTCCCACTCCCTCCCGGCTGAGGTTAGGAAAAACATATCCATCGGCGCCTTTAAACACTTTACCCAGGAGCACTTGTGCTTTGCAAGCCCGCAAACTTTGGACCCGTATTTGGGTGGAGACGGGGTACGACCAAAGCCTGATCCCCACATCCCGCTCGCAAACCCCACGTCGGTGTGAGGGGCTGGGGACGTCCAGGCGGGTGACCCTTGGATCAGTACAGGGTGATGTTCAATCTCCCGGCATGTGGGTTGGGATTTCCTCCCTGTGTTTACTTCAGCGGGTGGAGCGGGTAGCTGTGATTTCCACTCCCGCTGCCCGTGTGCGTCCCGGCGGGTGCTGAGCACGGACAGCTCATCACAGGCATGTGGGGACCGTCCGCATCCCGCTCGCCCCTTCCCTGCACTCCTCCCACCGCAGCACCGGGACCAGGTCGCTCCAGGCTCCTGTCCCAGGGGTGTCCCCCCCCGCTTCCCTGCGCCTCCATCTTCCATGCAGGGGAAGGAAATTAACAAATTCCGCCCCGTAAGCGGCCCCAAAGCTTTGCCTCCTCCCTGCCAGAGCAGCCGGAAAAGAGGCAAGTAACCGGGACTTTGGCCACGGTCGTTTCGGGGTGCCCTGGCCTCATAAGCGGGGTGAGTACAGGGGGTCCGTGTCCCTGCAAGCCCCCGGGAGATGGAAGCAAGACACCAAGCCTCTCTCCAAAAATCACAGCCGTGGGGGCTTTGCAGCTGGCATGTCCAGCTTTTCTATTCTGGGTGGCTTCCCAGGGAGGGAGTCCTGCGAGTCCTGCTCCTCGTTCCTGTTTCTGTCAAACCCTCACTCAAGCCCCCTGAAAGCAAGGCTTCCCCCTGTGCTGTACAACAGGGAAATGGAAAGGACAACGCAAAGAGAAAACAGCCTGCAAATCCAGCCAGGAATGCCCCTGAGAGTTTTTACACCCAGGACCAGTGCTGCCAGCTTGGTATGGGCAGCTGCCCACTGCATGTCTGACCTGAACCCCCAGAGCTGGCCATGGCCTTCCAACTCTCCCTGCTCCACCACCTGGGCCCCAAAATCCCCACAGAAAACAGGTGCGACCGCCTGTAATGACAGCAAGCAGGGCATGGTTTCCTTCCTATGGCCAGGACAGCTGGGTTCAGCAGGGATTTTGGGGCCCCCAGGGAAGGAGATGGCCCCATGATGCTCCTCGCTGCAAGCCAGCCCTGCCACATGTCCCTGTCCCCAGCAGGATGGCTGAACCGGACACCTACCTGCGTCAGCCCTGGCGCACCGTGCACGGCATCCCCATGGTCAGCGCCTTCGCCCTCAACTGGGAACGGGTTGACAATTTCCAGAGCCGCCCCGAGGACATCGTGGTGGTCACCTACCCCAAATCTGGTGAGCATCCCCAGGCACCAGAGGAGGGCCATGCTCAGGAAGGGAGGTACCAACCTGCAGGTGCCTGCTCTGGGACCGGGGGTGTGCCAAAAGGCAACACTGGTAGATGGTGACCCTCTGGTGCCTGAGATGGGTCTCCAGTGGGAATGGCATCAGCTGGACACCCGACCTCTGCCCGCTAGGCACCACGTGGGTCAGTGAAATCGTGGACATGGTCCTGAAAGGCGGTGATCCGGAAAAATGCAAGCACATTGACATTGTGAACCGGGTGCCCATGATGGAGTGTGCTGCCCCTGGGAGATTGCCAGCAGGTAGTGGGGTGGCAGAGGGTGGTGGATGCTGGATGGGGAGAGGTTTGGTTTTGTATGGAAGGGCACCACAGTGGGATCACTTCTGGGGGAAATCCTTACAGGCACGGAGCAGCTGGAGGCCATGCCATCCCCTCGCATCATAAAGACCCACATCCCAGCTCAGATCTTGCCCAAAACATTCTGGGAAAACCGCTGCAAGGTAACAGGCTGGAAAGAACATACTTGGAGGGATCGAGCACACATAAGGGGGCTTCTTGCCCTGTTGGGACCTTGCAAGTCCCCACATGGCACCAAGCTTTCTGCAGATGATCTATGTGGCGCGCAATGCCAAGGACGTGGCCGTCTCCTTCTACCACTTTGACTTGATGAACAAGTTCCACCCACACCCCGGGACATGGGCCCAGTACCTGGAGGAGTTCATGGCTGGCAGAGGTGGGACAGGGCACCCCTGGGTGCGTGCAGGGGACCCTTCAGGGGACTGTCACCCACTGACTGCTCTCCCTGTGCAGTGGCATATGGTTCCTGGTACAACCACGTCAAGGGCTACTGGGAGCGCAGGAAGGATCACCCCATTCTCTACCTCTTCTACGAGGACTTGAAGGAGGTGATGGGGCGGGGTGGATGGTGGAGTGGGGTCTGGGGGTGGCAGGAGGGGTGAGTGTTGGCCTGTGTGTCACAGGACCTCCGCCGGGAGATTGCCAAGGTGGCTCAGTTCCTGGGGCAGAAGCTGTCGGATGCGGCGCTGGACACCATCACCCAACACACGTCCTTTGAGGCCATGCGGGACAACCCTGCCACCAACTACAGCAAGATGCCCTCCGACCTCATGGACCATAGCGTGTCGCCCTTCATGCGCAAAGGTGAGCGGCTGCGGGGGCGCCTGGCGCACTGTCCCCCCCGGCCCCTGCTGAGCCCCATCTCGCCCGGCCACAGGCACCACTGGAGACTGGAAGAACCACTTCACCGTGGCCCAGAACGAGTGCTTTGACCAGGACTATGCGCAGAAGATGTCAGGCACCGACCTGTGCTTCCGCACTCAGATCTGAGGAGACACCGCCGGGCCGTCACAAATCCACCCCGTGCATTTGTGATGGCACTGCTGCCGTTCCTTCCTCTCCCCTGGAACTGCTGGAGAGAAATAAAATGTGCTCCCTGACCCTGCCATGGGGTGCTCACTATCCTGAGCCTCTTCTGATCCCAACCCATCTGTCCCCCTGGGGCTGCTGTCCTCTTCTTGGGTTGGTGACAAGGAGGCGTCACCCCTCAACCGCTGTGCTGGGAATATTGCCAGCAGCAGCTCATGGGATCGTGGAAGGTTTTGACAAAACTGCATGTGGGGAAGGTGTTGGGTTTCCTCCCCACTCTCACACAGCGGGATGTGGCCTGGGACCTGTGGGGGAGAAGAGTACTGGTGGGGCTGGAGATGTCCCTTGTGCCCCTGCCTGCAGGTCAGCAGCTGCCGGTTTCTCCCTGCACTTGCTCCTCCCTCCCTGCAGTTGCTGGGCTGGCCTCAGCGCCCTGCCTTTCCCTTCTCCTTCCTGTAAATAACTGCTGCGTGGCTCCGAATCTCCCTGTCCTCTGCTGTCACCCTGCTGGTGTCACCGTCCCAGCGTCACTCTCCGGCACAGAGCAGCAGGTCTTAGGTGAGACGGGTGTCTCGGGGTGCCCTGTGGGTGCTCTGCCCATGCTCAGTTACACAGAGCTGCATGCTGCAGGGTCCACGGTGGTGGGTTTGGGGTATTTTGGGTTTGTGAGCAATCAGCACGCCTAAACCTTCCCCTGACATGTGGACTGTTGCAATAAACCCAGGGACCCAGTTCCCTGCTCCCCTGGGGTGCTGAAGCAAGGGAAGAGGTGCTATTCTAGTCTAGTCCCCTAGGTCTGGATGATGCTGGCACACTGTGGATACCCCTGCCTTTCCAGGGCTCTGGTGTGCTCCTGTCCCTGCAGTTGGGGCCCCTGTTCCCAGCAGTGGGTGCAGTGATGGCCGTGGTGACCTCTGGTCTGTGCTCTGGTGCTCTGATCAGTGCCGCTCCCTGAGGAGGCACAGTGCCAGGTGACCGGGCTGCTCTGGCTGGTTGCTGCCCTGAGAGGGTGAGAGCGGACCTCCCCTCCTCAGCCAGCCCTGCCATGTGTCCCTGTCCCCAGCAGGATGGCTGAACCGGACACCTACCTGCGTCAGCCCTGGCGCACCGTGCACGGCATCCCCATGGTCAGCGCCTTCGCCCTCAACTGGGAACGGGTTGACAATTTCCAGAGCCGCCCCGAGGACATCGTGGTGGTCACCTACCCCAAATCTGGTGAGCATCCCCAGGCACCAGAGGAGGGCCATGCTCAGGAAGGGAGGTACCAACCTGCAGGTGCCTGCTCTGGGACCGGGGGTGTGCCAAAAGGCAACACTGGTAGATGGTGACCCTCTGGTGCCTGAGATGGGTCTCCAGTGGGAATGGCATCAGCTGGACACCCGACCTCTGCCCGCTAGGCACCACGTGGGTCAGTGAAATCGTGGACATGG
>WEZZ01005501.1:1929-28916 GCA_013400585.1 Chloropsis cyanopogon
TCAGGCTATACTTCTGTCTTTTGTTGACAAAGTGTTTGTTTGTTTTTTACGAATTCTTTGTCTGAACTGGGTTAAATACTTTGTAGTGCAGTTTCAGAGAATATTTTATGTCACACTTTAAACCATTGCTTTCCCTAAATTTCCTAAATGTGAAGAATGCTCTGGAGGTAGGTCAGTTTATTTCTTTAGCAGTACTTGGAATAGATTTGTTTAGAACTCTGAATAGTGTACTATAGGTATTGCCATCGTTATTTGGATTATGCATTTGAAGATCAGATTTAAAAAATCTTAGGCATTCACAACCTGTGAGGTTACTGTTCTGACTTCCAACTGTTAATGTAAATTAGATGTAAAATAAGGAAATAAAATGTACTGCAATTTCTTCCTTTTACAAATTACATTTCGTATTGATGATGATCACTAGGATCCTGCACAGCCAAGAGCTCCTTCTCCACCTGTCCCTGCTAGGAGAAATCAGCTGCGTTCATTAGGTGGGTATATGTCTTCATTGCAAGCTCACTTTCTATTACAACAAAACTGTTCTCTGTTACAGTTCCTTTTCTTGCCTGCAAAAGAAGAGTCCTTTAAAGTTTGCATTTCTGTCTAGGTGTTTTCCCTCTCTTAGTACTATCAACACCCCAAATTGTATTAGTATGGTATGTCTGAATTTTTAAGACAAAATAAAAATTTTATTATGCATCTTCATAAGGAAATACATTTTTGTAAAAACTCTGGTAATGGAATAGTCTGCATGGGAAGTGCTGGATCTCTTGGAACAGTGGTATCACTGTGACCAGAATATGGCAAAATGGGAAGGTTTTGGGTTGGCTGACTAAGGGATTAGACCAACAGAGTGTATTGCAGCTCTAACTCTTAAATTCTACCTACCTTTGTTAGTCTGCCTAATCCTCTCCTCATTCCCCTTAGCTTTCACTGGTGGTTCTAAAATTCAAATGTGCTGGAAGGATCTCCTTTGCTTTTTTTTTATTAATTATCCTGGCAGTATGTGGGTGGAAAGCAGTAATTTTTCTGCTGATACTGTTTTTAAAAGTGTATAAGAAACAACACATGAAATGTAGCAGTAAGTGATGTCCTGCAAATGCTAGCCTGCAGCAGAAAGTACCTGAGGCCATTCCAGGGACTTGTGGATTTTCCACTAAATAGAGGACAGAGTGGTTCTTAATGCAGCCATTGGAAATTGATTGACTCAGACCTTCTGTCCGAGATTAAAAAAGACATATGAACTGAGTCTCATGTTTGAGGATTTAAACTAGTAAGGCTTGCCTGCTAAGTTCTGGACGCTAGAGTCTCAAAGCCAGTCGAATATCAAATCATAAGTATGCTATTTGGAAAATGAGGAATTTCTGAAACTGGTTTAGCTTGTGGAGGAATGCTATCTTGACCACAAAAAACAGCACAGGCCCAAAGCAGGTCTGAAAAGTCAACATAATCATGTAATAAAAATTGAAGTTAGAACTCTTGATCACTTAAGAGAATCTGCACTAGGCAGACAGATATCCAACTTCTGAGTCAGGAAAAAAAATGATGTTGAATGCTTGCAGATACCACTGCAGTTGCTGTTATCTGAGGACTGTGTAGGTTTGCATATTTCAAATTAAGGCTATTTACTGGCAACACCCACTTGTATTCCATAACTTTTCCATTTTTAAGTACAGCAAAAAATTTCCAGTGACATTTGTGTGTTTTCTGCTGTTCAGGGGTTCTGGTCCTTGTGCTGTCTCAAAATATAAACTCAGATCTTATTTCTAGTGTATGAAATTTTGTGATTCTTGTGTTTGTACGATCCTTGTTTTAATTAACATTTCATTATATCTGTGTTTTCCCTTTATTTTTTACTTATGTTTATAAGTAGGCAGCAAAGTTGCTCTGACATGCTTTATTTTTAAATTATTTGTGCTAAATTCCAGAGGAAAGGAAGAATGTGATAAACGAATTATCAGAGATGAGGAAACAGCTTCGTAGTGAAGAGAGGCGACTGCAGGAACAGTTGCTAAATGTGGCCAGTCATGATAATGTTCCAATTACACGGTAAGAATTTAATCTTCTGTTTCAAAAGCTAGATTTTTCACAGGAAACTTACTGTGTATTACTAGCTAGTATTAGTTGACCAATGTACATGAATAGAATGCAAATATCAAGGTAGAACTTGTATATAATTTTTTTTCATTTTTTTCTAATGTGTTTGGGTTTTTTCCAAGACTCTTGCTAAAATTTATTTTAAGAATGGCTGTACTGGTGAGATAGGAAGTTGCAATGCTCTGTCTTGAAGAGTGGTCTAAAACAGATGTCTAAGGCAGAATTATATCTCATTACCTTTTTTTCTAGGGCATATTTTGTGCCTGTGAACTGCAGTACCACTGCTGCTGAATATGCTTATGAATACTGTACTGTTGTGGAAGTACTTTCTTTCTTACTGAAAAATCATATTCTCTCTATTTAATAAATTTGGTTTGCTTCCAAAATGTATTAGTTAATCATACCAATCAGCTGGAAAGGACACATCTAATTACCAGCCTTAGTTCCACTCTGTAAAGTAGGAGGGGTTTTTTTATTTCGAGTAAGTTATCTCTTTTTTATAACACAGAATGTAGTGTCATTACTTTCAAATTTACCTGTTTTGATAGCTTTATTTAAAGATAAAAGATCTGAACATTATCAATATTATATTTCCATCCAACTCATTAATAGTATGGTGTTAAATTGCTTTTTGCTTGTTTTGCAAACCTGTCAAGCAGGAGGAGAGAGAAGAATCCAAGGGACATATTTGAGATGGCCAGGCTTCGTCTGCAGGCTCCAGCTCGGCGACCTTCCTTAAAGGAGGCCCAAGATCCTGTCAATATGCAGAATATCTGGGAATTTAATGAACTTAAATACAAAGGCAGGTAGATCTTCTTGTTACTGATGAAGAAGGGTAGGGAAACATCTGTCTTTCTCCTCCATCTTCCATTCCACGCAGGATTTAAAGACAAAAATAAAAAAAGGCTCCTCATGAGCTACTGCGCATGCAATGCACTTTGTGGGCAGTATTTTGTTTGTGTGTGTGTATCTCTCTGTGGGGCTGTTCCTGCAATTCCATGGAATTCTTGGCCTCACAACGCTGTGTCATCCCTCAGAGCACTGACCTGTCTTCTAGTCCCTGCTGCTTAAACTTCTTGTGCATTTGATATCATGGTGTTACTGAAAATAGACTGAGCTTGACTTTTTTACCAACCAACAAATAATTTTTCTGTGTAACTTTCTGTTTATTCTTTACCAGAAGACATATATTTTTAATATAGTAAGATTGCAAAATCATTGCTAAGTTGCTCATCCTCTTGGCTGTTGACACTATTATTTTTAATGGTTTTTTTATGTCTTAGATATTTCTTTAAAAATGCTTTTCAGAGATGTTAACTTAGGGAATAAATGTAAAATTAATATCTTTGCTCTAGATTCTGAAACACGTATGGGCTTGAGGCACATGTATCCTGATCCCCCAAAAGATGACCAGACTCTAGAGATTCAACAGCAGGCACTGTTGAGGGAGCAGCAGAGGAAACTTGACAGAATGAGAATGAGGAGAGAAACACAAGGTAAGGAGTGAATGCTCCGAGATAAACAAAAATCTTTGAAATTATGTGTTTTGTATTTGATAAGAATTAAAGCCCACTAGCACTAGTTTTACTTCTTTCAAGTGCACTGTCAACACTGCAGTACGAGACAGTAAAACACCAGAACACTGAAACTCCATCCTAATGTAAACATAAAAAGGTAGAGTGTATGGGGGAGCTTTTATGCTTTTGTACTTAGTTTTGGGGTTTTTTAATTACTTGACCGTTTCTGTTTGGTTCCCTGAAAGTAATTTAACTAGTGCTTCATACTTCCAAAATTCTAAAGGAGAAGTAGTTTTATTACTTTTAGTTACTGTTTCTTAGTATGACAACTGTTAGTTACTGCAGGAGAAAACTACAGACCAGTGAAAGTGTTTTGCTGAGCTGTGAAAAAAGTGTTAGCAGGTAAGTTCCATGGAGCAATTCTTGAGTTCTCATGGAGGAAGTAGGATGGCTTTGAACTGTGAATGGATTAAAATACAGCCAGTGTATCTTCATCTTGGTCTCCTTTTAATGGATGAAATTTCTTTTATTTCCATTATCTTGGGTTGATTTATTTTAAAGTCTCAGAAACCTGTATCCATAAAAAGCTTTTGCTTTAGAAACCACATGTGAAATATCGTAACAGTGGCAGTATTTCCAGTTGTTTTAGAGGATATTTAAAATTATAATGACAGTTGTTTAAACCTATACAAACGAACTCAGTTTTGAGTGCAAGGTACAGATTTCCTGGAAAAGTGTTGACCTCTGTAATTCAGACTGGCCTAACTAAATTTTTTAAGAGAAAGTAACTTTATTTCTGTGGTGGCTTAGCTTTTGCCAGCAGCCAGACTCCCATGTGGTTGCTCTCTTGCTTATGTCTCCTCACTCCTGCACTTTGGGGAAACAGGAGAATAAATCTTGTTGGCCAAGGTGCAGATGGGGAGATTGGTTACCAGCTGCTGTTGTGGGCAAAACAGACCTGACTTGGGGAAAATTAACCTAATTACTATAAGCTTAAATATTTGATTACTGACTTTAAGTAGCAGAAAATAAAAAGCATGAAGCCTGGACCTTTTCTACCCCTTTCCTGTGCCCAGTTTCACTCATTCATTCTCAGTGTCCCTGCTCCCCTTCCTTGGTACCACCCCAGGTACCAAGGTACTTCTGTGATGCAATGAGTGATGTCAGGCTTGGGCAGGGGGGAGTTATGGTCATTACACAGCAGTTTCTCTCTGCTGCTTCTGTCTTCTTGCCCCTTTCAATCTGCTCTACCAGTGTCCTTCAGGAGCTGCAGGGGAATCTCCGCTCTAGCCCCTGAGCACTTCCTCCTCCTCCTTCTCTGGCCTTGGTGCCTCCAGGGCTGCTTCTCACACATTCATTCTCAGTCCTACTGCCATGCTTTGATTTGCTCTTTCTCAAATTTGTTTGCAGAGGCATCACAAGCATGACTGATAGGCCCTGCTGTGTCCTGCAGCAGCTCCATTGTGGCAACAGATGCCCTGTTGCCCAGCACAGGGTATCCCCTGGCATCTTCCCACAGCCCCCCACCTTGCCACAGTCACCCATGGAATTGCTCCTTAGACTTCATTAGCCTTAGGTGAAAGCTGGGCATTAAATAAAACCAAGCACATGTGGAAGGAAAATATTTACATTTTTGCATACTGCTTTGGAAAAACTGAATGCCTCTTCTGGTCACTGGTGCTTTGAGGCTTGCACCTGTTAGCTGTTGCCAGACTTGTGAGATTAACAGAATTGATACCAAGATGTGAAGTGTGACATTTGTGTTTTGTTCAGTCTCCTGTTGAGTGTTAAAGATGATTCCTGTTCTATCTTGGACAGATGAGCTAGTTTTCAAGCAATGTGTGCCATTTTGCTTATGGATAATAGAACATCACAGTTGCAAATGAGCACATCTGTATCACATTCTGTGTTAATTATATGGTTGTGAGTATCCTTTAATGTCTGAATGGAATGTATTGGCTTGACTTCAGTATTCCTCTTCATGAGATTGACTGAAAAATAATTCACTGGCTTCAGCTGAGATCTCTCTGGGGCTTGGTTCTGGCTTTCTGCCATTAGAATATTTTTTAATAGACCAGTCTGAGAAAGTATTCATTTAATGTTTTCTGCAGAGAAACCTCCACCATCTAGAAAGCAAATTTGCCTTTTCCATTAATTCCAAGCACATGTAGTCATTTAGACTTCTGCTAATGGATAATGTAGGCTTCCATGATGACATCCAAGGAAAGGCCTCTTCAGCTTAGCTTAGATTAGTTGATAGACAGGCAGCTGATTTTTATAAGTATTTTCTTCTGATGCTTCTAGAGGCTCCTTAAACAGCTTTTTCTCTTTCTCTCTTCTACTGCTTTACAACATCATTTAACTTTATAGTCTGTCACTGAGTACCTAGCAAGAGGATTAGTTGCCATCTCTCTGTTTCCAGTTTATTTTCCTCAGAGACAAATTCATCACTTTCCTCTCACTGAAAATAGATGAGTGGTTTTATTGTTTGATTTAGGATAGATAGAAAGATGAATTAAAGCAGTATGTACTTTTATACTGTGGGTGAAATAGTGTGTTATGGGCTGTCGTGGCAAAGGCATACCTTTTTTCCCACACTATGTGTAAGTGTTCTTTGCCTTACATGCTTTTTATACACTTTTCCCTCTGATATGTTTTCTCTTTATGTGAAAGAGGAATATGTTGACCGTTAATGAAACTATAAACTGAGAAATCAGTGTTTTAAATATCCCAAGTTTTTAAATGCTAGCTGTGTCCCTATAAATGAGGCAGTCTTTAGCAGACTTTTGGATGATTATTATTCTGGGGGATGTGAGGGGAAGCCCCAGGAGCAGGTTTGACGCTGCTGTGCTGCAGCGCTGGGTGCTGCTTGGCTGGAGCAGTGTGACAGGAATGGGCTGGGAGTCAGGCCAGGAGGACTGACAGCCCGTGTGCTCTCATGATGGACAGAAGGTCAGCTACACACTAAGGTGTTGTTTCTTTTATCTCTGCCTCAAAACCAATCTAATTAAATAATTCATTTGCAAACTTAATAAGAAAAGTAACTTCAGTTCTGCTTCTCTGCATTTCCAGCATGCATTGGTTCATTGTTATCTTAACTTTCAGGATGGTTCTCTGTGCTCTCCAGAATTGAGTTTTTTCATCCCTAGATAAAAGCATATATATTCTTATCGCTTTCCTCTGTGAAACTCTGTCTGGTTCAACTTCTCTTTGAAGGCTGGAAGTGGGGTGTGCTTAGCATGTTGAATGTACATTTACTCTTGGGGCTTTCTGCAGTCCCTGCTGTGGTTGTTATTCCCTGCCAGGAGCCAAAAAACCAGATTAGAAGTAATAGATTACAGATTTCTGTTTGATTTCTCTGATTCTACTTAAATTTACATAAGGAAACTGGAATAGTTGTTGCATTCAAATATTTTAAAAACTCATTCCTTCAGCACAATTTATGTGTATTTAAAGATGTAGTGCATACTGATCTTCATTTTTGCAATAATAAGCTGATAAAATACGTTTTGTTATTAACTACTTTTATGTCAACCCTGTCATTTTGTCTCTTGCCTTTGTAGCTTTTGATGATCAAGAGGATTCTGCTTTGCAGAGCTACCCACAAACCATGGGCCTGGTAAGAATAAAAGATTTTTTTATTATATTACGTTTTCAAGTGTGAGAAATATTGTCTTTCACTGATTTGCAGAAAGGAATGACAGTTAACAAGACAGCAAACTAATTTACTTCTTTTTCTGGTCCACACAAATGACAGGTTCTTTAAACTTGACATACAAGTTGCTTATCTTTGTATATAGAGATAGCCTGACTCTTTAACTCTCTTCCTTTTATATTCATTGGTACTTATTTTATATTCATATATGTTAGATTGCTGCTGGGGGGTGAGAATTAGTAGAAAAAGCCAAGCCAGAAGCAGTTGCTCTGAATTTGGGTGGTTTAAGTGATGCACTTGGCAGTCAAGAATTGGATCTGTTCTCCAATGGAACATTTATTTTCTGACTTGGTGAAAAGAGCAAAATAAAGTGCTGTTAAATTAGAATCCTCCACTAACCCAAAATACTGAATAGGAGAGTTCAATTATATTTCATGGGAATGTGAAACAATGAAAAACAGGAGACTGTGCAACAGCAAAGACATTAACCTTGAGGATAATACTGTAACTAAATGCAGAAGCGAAACAGTTTTTATTTAAAAAAATAATCACATTAATGCACTTTATAGTTGTAATTTAATGCCTGAAATTATCATTCAGAGCAATGCTTTGCAGTAAAAGACTTTTTCTCTTGTTCTGTTTCCTCTGATAGTTTCTACTGCTTTGATTTTAGAGTGGTTTTCAACATAAATTATTCCTCAGTAGGATTTCTGTAATAAATGGTTGCAACTGTGATGTGAACTATGAGCATTGGTCTTAATGCTTGATATTATGATGTAGAAATTTGTTATTTTAATGCTTTAATGTCAAAGAATGTATGTGGTGGGATAAGTTAAACATAAGAAATCATTCTTCATTTGATCAATAGTTCATACAAACCTTAAGTGCAAAGCTCACTTTGAGCACTGACTGTTCTGAAACTCATGCAGGGTGACAAAGATCAATTTCTTGATGAAAACAGCTGTCATGTGTAGGCAATTTCAGTAAATGGGATTTATACAGAAAAGTAAAAAAAACCTAAATCATAATGCTTAAAGAGAATATGAGTTATTTAAAAATGTATTGGGTTTTTAGAACCACAAAATCAGGGATAGTAGAATATTAACACTGTAGAGCTGCTCTTTGCTTTGCAGAAGTTTAGCAATTAATTTACATTAATTATCGTTTGGCCCCAGAAATGTATTGAAGCCTCTGAATTTCCATTTTTTCTGTTTTGCTTTTGCAGTTCAGGAACAAATCTAATGAATTCCAGACAAGTTCACTGTTGGAATCAGATAGTGCTTTTATTGGTGAGTTTATACCTCCCCTTAACCATGTTGTGAGTGCACAGATACATGGTTTAGTCTAAAGCTGTGTCTCTAAAATGATTATTACTGTTTTAGAAGTTGCAGTGGTTGTAGCTATGGTGATTGGTTTGAAGTATTAGGAAGTTATGTCTCCAAATTAAAATGCAGAGATTTATGAAATTTTACTGCAGCAAATTTGTGTAGATGACACCTAAATTTAATGATGCTGCTCAGTTGCCCTTTACCACCTTACATCTTCTCATGAGAAAGCATCTTTCTTTGCTCTTTGTGCTGCATCTGGGAGGTCAGTCCTGTCAAGGGGCTTTTTTTGACATCTTCCCAGCTTTGGAAAACGAAAATCTAATATTTATTCAGGAAATGTGTTACAATGGTAGCATTAGCAATGCTTTTCTATTGTCCTGCTGCAAATAATATAATTTATTGGCAATCACAGCTTACAATTGCAATCTGTCCACAGTGAAATACAAAAGTCTCAGACAGTCAGCAATTCTTTTCATGATTATTCTTTTGATTTACAAGCATGCTTGATTTTAAGTATGATTATATGGGTATAAAATAGCCATTCATTCTAAATTAGTCACTTTTCTGCTGTTCACATTTTATTTCATTTCACTTGCAACATCATACTTACAGACATTGTCACTTATTCATCATCTGAAGCAGAAGATTTTAGTTTTCTAAAGATTTTTGTATAGACTGCCTCATGTAATGTCTCTCTATTCAACCTTTATGTGCAGGGATGTAAAAGTGCTGGTTTATTTCCAGTTGCTAGAAATAACAAGGCTAGAAAAACCCAACCAGCTCAGGCCTTTAGAATTTATTTTCCATTAGCAGTCATTTCAGTATCTTGAAATTTCTTTCAGTCATCTACAGGAAATCATCTTGCAGGGCTTTTTATTCTTTGCTGTAGGGGAGATGCAGTAGAGTCCTGCAGGTACTTCTTAATGAAACAGTATTTCTCTAAACTGATGATTATTATCTCTGGCTTTGGTTAAAAGCAGAATTTTTCATCTGAAGTGTATTCAAGCCCATTCTGTTAATGTGCAAGTCCTGGAGTACAGGGTGGAACCTGGCTTTGGGAAGTGCACAGGGCGGGGCTTTCAGCCTTGTTCAGCGATTTGCTTCTCTCTGTAGTCTGCAATACCTTCCTTTTCAGGTTAAGGATTACTGTGTGCTAGTACAGCCCAGTGGTGAAAGGGTGCCTCAGGAGAGCCCTTCAGTCCAGGCTGGGGCCAAATATCCCATCTCAGCCTGGACAGGCTCATGGAGGGGGGAGCACAAGATGCAGGGCAGACATGCAGGACTCTTCCAGCTTCCAGTGACCTGTAGCTGATTGCATTTCCTAAGTCTTGCTAAGCTGGGCCTTTCCCAGGTTGTCTTTCACAAACTGGAATTAGCATTTTTGAATCCCTGTTCACCATCAGCAGAATTGTTTGGATGAATATCCAACCTGTGCCTTCTGTGAACTGTGTCCTTTCATCTGCTCTGAGGCTGCCAACTCTGTAACGGGGTGCTCTTGGTTATTCACCACTTTCATAAGGCTCATGATATTTATACTCCTCTCACCCTTTCCCTCCTTCTTCCCATCCAGCTGCTACTTGCAGTTTAGTGAGGTGTTTGAGTTAACCTATTATTTATTCCCCCCACCCCCTTTTTCCCCTTTTTCTCCCCAAATCATTTATGGCTGATAAAAACCATGTTCTTCAATAGTGAGCTGTATGCATTAACTAAAAATGTGTTATCTTCTGCATTATTTGGGCTTTTTAAATAGCTACTAACATTTTGAATATGAATCTGGTGACTTCCATCCCTGAAATGAAAAATAAGAACTATAATGCCCTCTGTGGGCTGCCTTCTTTGTGAGTTGTGCTGTTCACATTGTCTGAGGGTCTTTGTGAAATACAGGGGATGTATTTTAACAATGTTTGCCATTTCCTAAGAGGAGTGCAACACTACCCTCTGTTTTGCTTGAGTTTTTTTTTATGTGGGTTTAAAATCCAACTCAATTTTGACATTGGTTATGTCAGCATTACATATGGGTTTATCTCCTAAGGCTTAGAAATAAAGTGTTTGAAGCAGTTAGAAATAAATCAGTTTCTTTTTTCCTTTTTTTGCCTCATTGAAAACCCTAGAATCCATTAGTGTTAATGCAGTGATTTAAAAGCATCTCTGTGCAGCAGGATATGAATGATAGATGCTTACAGGAACAGGTAGCATCTGATACTGATGACACACTAATGGTACAAATAAATTCTTAAGCTTGTCCTTTGTTGTGACAAATTCACATTGTTAAACCATTTTTTGTATTCTGAGTAATAGCACTGTTTTGAATATACTGAAGTTCAGCTGGCCTTGTAGCTGGAATTCTGATACAGGAACTGTTAGCCTTACACCATTTTGAAATTATTTTATTACTTGAAACATTTGTGATAAGAGCATGAGTACTTTTGGTGACACTGGGGAGGAGAAAAGATGAGATGAGAATAAAAAAAATATTTTTAGGGAAAAAAACAACTGACAAAATAAAAGAATTTAAAAAATATCTCTTTTTGTTATTCTGAAATTGTTTGATATCAATCAAATTTATTTTTCAAACCTAAGTATGTAAGTTTTCAACCAAAATAACTGTTGAATTGTTATGTTTAGAATTTACACACTTTTTTTACTTTGTGTGATAAACTGGATTAACCACTTTTCCAAAACATGACAGGGGTTACTGGTCCTGCAGGAAAAAACAAAATTATTGCTTGAAACAGTTTGTGCCTGAAAGAGTTTCCAGAGTCAGCAAAAGAAGGGGAAATTGACAAGTGTGAAGCAGAGACATGACCTTAGGGTTCATGTATATTATAAAAATAGATTAAACTCCTCCCACTGTAATGTGAAACAAGTATGATCACAAAGTGTTATTTATTCTTGTATGAACAGATGCTAACATTTTATTACATGGAAAGGCAGAGATATGACCAAGGATGTGTGATTAAGGCATAGATTTTGTGTTATCATATTCCATGTAGCACTGTCAGTCCATGTAATGTTATTACATATTTCATGTAACATATTTATTTATGACTCTGATTTTCCAAGTGTTCTCTCTTTCAAGTATGCTTGTGCTCATTTGAGTACTCATTACTTTAAAGGTCTGGGTATAAACAAGATTGGTAGTGAATACATTCCTGTGGTGGAGTCAAGTACAATATATTGGCTTGTTTCTAAACATAAACAGGTTGGAGCACTCCCTGGTATTTTGGTGTCTTTGAAAATTATTTCACCTGTTTTTTCAGGTGCTAATGGGGAAATATTTTCTGCCTTAGAAGAAGTGAATTTACTACCACAGCATCCACTTTCTGCAAGGGAGAGGAGACGACTAAAGCAGAGAGCTCTGGAGAGTGCTGTACATGTAAGAACTGACAGACGCAATGTCAGACAGGTCCTGTGCTTCCACAGTGACTCCCTGTTACAGCTCCTGAGGGAGTACACGTGTAGCTATTTGCCCTTTTAAAAAGGGTGCTGTTTACCTGAAGGATTTGTGCATTTTTGGATTCCCTGCAGGAGGAAGTTCCACCAGGGCAGACGCCATTGCTGCAGCCTGACAGCTTCTCTTTGCACTCCAACTTCAGCCTCGACGTTGATCAGGGGAAAGGCAAGAACGAGCAGCGACTGCACAGACTGACTGAGCTCCAGCAGAAATCTCCTTCCTTGGGTATGCTCCCTGTAGCAGAGTTGATGTAGTGAACACTAAGTAATTACAATAATTAAAGGAACAAATAATAGTAGGTTTCATGTAGCAGAACAGTGAACAACCAGATCAAACACAGGAGTTATTTCTAGAGCTCTGTAGCTGGTACAAGGGCTTCCCCAGCACACCTCAACACAACTTCTTTAGACTAAGTTTAGAGGAGGAGAGTAGGAAAAGATTCTCATATTCCTGTTGGATCAGCCACTCCTATTTGTCCTGTGAGCACTGCTGCAGTGTGGGCAGCAGGATGGGGATATCCAGCTGCACAGCTGAAATGGCAGTGGGAAGAAAGAAAACACCCGAGTGATGAATGATAATGAGGTGCCTGTGTGAGTTTACTGGCATTCCTGAGGGTCAGATGTCTGTGGTCCAACCAGCATGAAGATAGGCCAGAGAATTGTGTATGAAGAAGTACTTCAGTTTCTAGTTAATTTGATTTTGTTAATATTAATGACTGTTCAGTATTTGAGTATGTGAGTATTTGATACTGATACCTCTTTCACTGCACACACACTTGAATTCATTCTATGTTTCTTATATCAGGTGGTGGGAGTTGTCTTGGAGCATCTCCAAATGCTGGCTGCCTGATCTTTTGTGTATGAAGTACCAATCATGGCAACCATTAATGGCCTTTAATTTCTCCCATGGATTGTGATCCAGTTCATACACTTTGTGCTAATGATTCTTTCATATGAGTCTGAAATCTCCCTTTTTTTGGAGGTAGTTGCTATGCGGTCTAGGCAATTACAGTATCAGTATCCTTTTTATAAAATTAATGAGAGTACAGATGCTGGCAGTATTTTTGATTCTGTTGCTATGGGTACTCTTACAAGCACTTCATCCTTTTTTTTTTTCTGTTTTAACCATCTCACTGTGGTTTTAAGTCACTAAAAAAATAAACCCTATTTATAATAATTTTCTTCTATAATCTAAATAAACTCTCTACTGATTCTATTCCACCCAGATACATTTGCTATGCGAACTACTACTACTTCAGTTTCTTTGTTGTATTTCACCTCTTTTATAATTTCACCTCATATCGTATGCACTACACTTTTTATTTTGCTTGCCTTCTGTTTGTCACAGCCTCCAGAGCTTCATCATTTAGAAAAATGTAATTTTCATATGTGTGTGTATATATATATGTCTTTATGTAGCTTGTTCTCTGGAGCACGTGGGGACCCATCACTCATCCTTAGCATTTGTGCCTCTTGGAAAGGTAGCAACAGATCCTCTTGCTCAGCTGTGGTTCTTCAGGCTGCACTGCTGCTTGCCCTCCTGTTCCCTCCTTGTGCTCAGGGATGTTACAGAAAAAATGAGTGAAGCCAAGTTTTTTTTACTCCTTTTCCCTAACAGTGTGAAAGAATCTTTGTGGCATCCTCTTGCTTTCCAAGCAGCCAGGACTGTCATTTCTCCTCTGCCCTCAGAGACTGCTGAGAGAAAACAAATCTCTCAAATATTTAACTAAGGAACCTGGTTATCTTGCCTTGAAATGACCAGAGATGGCAATTCACAGGTTCTGATAAATTCTAAGAGCTGATCTGGTTCAATAAGGAGGCTCTGTTCACAGCAGTTCACTTTCTCCTATGGGACTGATGTGGGAATCCTAAAGGCATCCTAAAGGCATTGTTTTCTTAATTGGGAAATTAGAAAAAGGGAGTCAGGCCTTCTCCTCCATTTTCACCCATCCAAAATAATTCCCATCAGTGTAGACTTGGTGAATATTTGGGTGATGGAGTCTCTGTCAAGCAAGGTATGTGTGTTCCTAAGGGCATAAACAAAAGCAGGCTCAGATACAGAAGAGGGAATTCTCACAGATTTGGGCACTCAAGATGTGCTGCTGTTGGTGTTCTACAGAAATCCAGATAGCATTCAGTTTCTAAACCAGGATTTCATGCTAAGGAAAAGCTTTCCTTACCCTCAGCCTTCACATGCAAACTGAATTATCAAGAGTCTTGATATGTGTCCCAGTTAAGGACAGTTTTTTACAGAGTGTGCAAAGTGTTGAAATTCATGAAGTTCTGCAGTGCAGCTGATCTGCTGTGCTTTCTAAATGCAGCACCAAGTGAGTCTGATCCAGTGATGTGCACTGTGATCTTACCTCTGGCAGAACAGTTGATCTTGCCTCTGACATCTGCAAGATCTAAAGGCTTTGCTTAAAAGGCAGAAGTAGTTAAGTGTGGGGAAATGCAGCCCTCTGGCCTGGACATTCACAGTTAATTTTTCTCTAAACAACCTTATTTTTATGCTAGATATCATCTCTTAAAGCAGCAAACAGAAAATTAATTTTCTTTAGGTATCACTTTTCCTGCTGTGTGCTACTAACAGCTCTAAACCTACATATGCAAAAAACTGTGGGTTCCAACCCACGGGAGAGTTGATCTGACCCAGGATTTAGGAGACAAACAGGTTCACTCTGCCAGCTTCAAGCACAGGAGATGACAGGCCCTAGAGAGAGGGAGGTCTGCTCTCACTTCTAGTGTTGCAGACAAGTTTTAACCAGACTGGGAAGGCTTGGAGGATGATCAGATCACTGTCTGTGTGATGTGACAGAACTAAGGATTCTTGCCAAATTCTTTTGGAACAAAAAATATTTGGCATTTTGTTTTAGAACCTGCAATCCCACCTAACAAAGAGGGAAACGGAGCCCTTGCTCCCAGTGTATGTGGGGTTGTGCAGTTCCTGTCCTTCCCTTCACCCCTGCCTGCTGCTTCTCCAGGCATTGGGCTCTCACACCCATGCTTAGACCATCAACTTTTAGTTTTTAATGAGAATTTTCAGAGAACCTTTGGTTTAAATTCTCATTTTTAAAAAGTCAATTATTTTTGCAGAATAAAAACCCGAAGTTTGTAAAAATAATCCAAATACTTGAATTACATGACACTTATTAATTGATTAGGTTAATTATTTAATCACTAAAGAATATACAATTCTGCTTTGCTTTAATTAGGATGTTTGCAAAAATGTTGGGTTTTTTTCCTAATACAGAATCTTTAAACATGTTTCTGCCCACTTTTAACACTAAGAAACCAGAACCTCTTCATTGATATGGTTCAGTTTTAAGAGGAAAACATTGCATTTTTCAGTTGCTATAGAGAGAGGGGGTTTGCATAATTCTTTTAAGTATGTAAAAAATTTAATGTTGTGAAGCCCAAAAATGAACAGCACCGAGGAACTTACACCTTTATACCCCTTCATATATAGGAAAAAGATATGTTGTTTGATAATCCACACTAAGAACTATTTGTTTAAGGTATTAGATATATGTATAATTGAAATAAGTAATAGGAGAGTTCAGAGTAATAACGACCCCAAGTTCACAGGCAAGGCAGTTCTGCTTTTTGTTAGGTGGGGCTTGCTTTGTAGGTGGAAGATCCAACTTAGCCAGTTTCAGGATGCCATTGCAATGAGGTTCGAGCGGTGCTGGGCTGTGATGCAGAGGCTCACTTGCATTTGCACTGTTAAACCAAGTTTAAAACAATTCTTCCTCAGTAGGAGACTGTCTATACAAGGTTCAGCCAGGAATAACATTGAATGGCCTTATTTTTACATGCATTTTTATGCATACATGCACTGACAGATTTGACTCTCCCTAAATAGAAGCTTTTTGGAGTCTGCCGAGCCCACCCACCTCTGCCTGTATCCTAATCCCCTTGCTGAGCTGCTGGTGGGAGAACATCAGCAAACGTGTGCTAAGCAGAAACGTCATTTAAAAGCATCATTGCTGCACTGACTGCAGCGTCGTGACGGAAGATTCCGCTTCTGTCCCATCTAACACCCGTGCTGCTCTCCTCTCCCAGGTGATGATGTTTCCTTGGGGGACGTGGACGACCTTCTGAAGCGCGCTCAGTCCCAGGCCAGCTCCACTGACACCGTGGCCACAGAGCCCTGGCTGCGGCCGGGAACGTCGGCCTCGCTCCGGAGGCTCCTGGCGGAGCAGCCGAGCTCGGCGAAGCTGTCCCCGGAGCAGGCGCTCCCACTGGGCTGGCAGGGCCTCTCCACCGCGCACGGCTGACTCTGCGCACGGAGGGAGCGCTCGGCAGCTGCGCCTGCCAGGGAATGCTGCAGGGAGAGTTCTGGGCCGCGTACAGAGCGTGGAGGTGCGTGTGGAACTGAAAACAGCAATAATAAAGGATCAGACGCTGCAGTGGAACGGAGAGGTAGCACAGGGGTGGTTTCTATTCCATGACGGGGAAGTGGAGGGATAACTTGGCAGCTTTTGCACTTTTTATACAACTTGAGTTTCAGCCTCAGAGTGTGGTGTGTGTGAATTTGATATTAAATCAAAGATGTTTTTTAGCTTTATAGTCAAGCTCCAAAACTTTCTGGCATTAGAGCAGCCCAACAGCAGAAGGGAATTAGGTTTTTACCCAAAGAGTGAGTAACTTGAAGGAGGACACTTGATTTTCATACAGGATAAATGCTGTCCTGCATGTAAGCACAACTAACACTTTCATGGGGAAAAAATTATTATCAGCAATGTGTCTTACATTCCCTAACTTGTCGTGTGCTGAAAATTCTGATATTGTTGAATATATTTATGTTTCTGATTGAAGAGTTAATAAAGTATTTTGTTACTAAAATTATCTTTGTTTTTAAAACTGTGAAAGCCGACTTCTTCTTAATTTATCATTTACTTCAGCTTTCATTTAGTCATGAACAAACTGGAGTGTTTAGGCTGTCTCCAAAGAAATAAAAACACATGGAAAATCTGTTCAGGAAGAGCACAGAGCTTTAGCAAGAAGGACATGGAGCAAGATTTTAGGAGTTGAGTGAACTACACAACCAAGGTGAAGCCAGGGTAAGGCTCCAACTTTCCTCTTGGTTAGGGAATTCCCACCCAGAGGCCTAAACCTGATCAATGGAGGGAAAAAAGACCCTAACAAACCACTGATGAAAACAAGAACTTTCTACAAAGGTCTTTTATTCTTCCTTCATTGCCACCTTCAAGCTTTTGTAAAGCTCTCTGAAGGCTACAGCAGTTCCATGATGACAGCAGGCAATGTTTGCTGACAGATCTATTTGCAAACCTGTGTGGTGTTGAGCTTCTCCATGGGCTTACACATTCCTTCCCAGAGAGGATTTGCCAGATCAGGATAATTCTTTGTGAAAATGCTTTACAATAATTCACTTACCACCCTCTCATGCCAAAGCCCACCTTATGCCTTTTATACTTTGTCACCTGCTCTGATGGTTCTCTCCAGCTGCCTCACAAGTTGAGCTTTGAGACACATTCACTTTACCAACTCCAGGCTCTTCTTCCTCATCTGCCTACAGAGTTTAATTATTCTTTATTTCCTTAATTTTAATTGAAGGTTTTTCCCCTGAGAGAAGCATGAAGTGTTCCCCTAAAAAGCCACCCTCATTTCACTGCAGTAGGTTCCATAAATGCCACAGACCATCAGAAGTTGGCATTCATTTCCTCCAGTTCAAGGCCAGGATGTGGCACAACCCCTTCTTTGGATTACTTTCTTCAGCTGTGTCATGTCCTGAAACCACGGAAATTACTTTAACCTCACTGCTCAGCAGCCCTTAGCACCATGAATTCCACTCTTCCCTGCAGCTGCCCTCCCTTGGGCACTCAGGATGCTGCCTGGGACACTGAGTCCTTTGCATATTCCCTTTCCAGGTCTTTCTTCAGTGCTCTCTGCCTCTCCAAAGTTCAGCTTTTGGCAGGGCCCTTCTACCTCCCAAACTTTTTATCATGACAGCCTCACCTGCAAAATAAATGTATCTGCAGTCCCAGCCCTGGTGGATATTGAGATGACTAAAAGAGAACCTGTTCTCTGCCCCTGACCCCAGATTTTTGACAACTATCGTCTATGTGAGCATCCAGAGAGCTGCAAGTTGAACATGATGCCCAGAGTACACCTGGTGCTGCTCTGGCATTGCAAGAACTGAAGAGAGGCACAGAAGAGCTATGATGACACCAAAGTTCAGCTCTCAATGAACAGAAATTAAATAGCTATTGGGCCTTTTCCACCTAAACAATAAATAAGGAATGAAAAGGCCAGGCTGTAAAAGAAAAATACAATTTCTAAAGAGGAACACACAACAAAACAAGAAAGCAGTGAGGTTTAAAACCAGAAAGAGCCCCAAAACCCCAACTTCCAAAGTTTTTAGGTAATTCATTGTACTCACTGTTCTATCTTGAACACAGATGATTTGAATGCAATTGGGCAGACACACAAGGAAGAGTGGCTGTTTAAAAACTGCTCAGGGCAGCAGTGTCAGGAACACCCTGGTAATGGTCTCAGAAGTTTGCCAAAGCCGTGGGGGAGAGTATGACAATGAATAGGATGGGACACATTATACTCACTGTAAAAATTATTACTGGTTACTGTCAGACAAACAAAGAGCTCAGGTCTGGCCTAACACAGCAGTTTAAGATTAAAACACAGCACAACAAAATGAACAAGTAAATACAGCCCAAGAGGAAAGGCGACAATTAATTCAAATAACCTCAATTCTACCCCTTCTGACTCTGGTAACTGCTATTTGGTTTTGCTCCACCTCAATTAACTTTGTGAGCAAACTCTAAACCACAGGTTTCCTTTTTCCAACGGCTATTTCACTGAACTGCTTACACTTATTTCTGGAGCCTGCTGTGAATGTCTGTGGCAGATACATTGGAAGAGAGGAGGCTCCCTCACACATCTTCTTGCTCTTGACACGGCTCTCCTGTGCCAGTCAGGAGTTTTCTGGGAACACACTGGAGAACAATCCAATTCCAATCTTACTAACAAAATCAACGATGCTGACACAGCTGAGCTGGCTGATGTGTTCCAGGTCAGCAGAAGTGCAATCCCAGCCCTTCCCTCCATCAGCTGTTTGGTGTTTGTATTTTAATCCCCAGAGGGCAAAGTGCAGTACTTGAGCTTCTATCTGTGCAGCACTACAGGATCCATCTGACCAGTTCATGTAGCACTTTTATTCTCCTCCAGCCCTGCCCACCTTTTTTTTAAATTTACCACTCCTTTTCCTGCTGTATTTGTCTCTTAACAGTGAGAAGAGGCATCCCAGCCAAGCTGTGGGCACCCAGCTTTCTGCTCCCAGGGTCTGGGGTTTGCTCCTTCGAAACAAAAGCATGAGAGGCAAAGCAAACTGTAAAACAAGTAGCTGTGGATTAGACTGGTTTTGATTGCACTGATGAAAGAGTTCAAAAACTTTATTGACCTATAACCTGATTAGAATATGCCAGATGAGAACCAAATATTGTACAGAAAGTTGTACAGAATTTTTTTTACATAGAAAACTTTACATATCTGTACCATATACATTTTGTCCATCTGAAAAAAATTTCTACATCCATTGTAATACAGAATGCTTGACAATCTCGTCTGTTAACCATCAGAGCACAATTCACAGTATGAATACATTTCCAATAAATTTAACCATCCCCCAAACCATGCCAGATTTGTTACTTGAATATATCCAACATTAAATTCTGTACATAAGAGTGAAATCTACATCAAACAAAAAACATCTGACAGCAGACACAACCTAGACTTGTTTGCAGTGATTCAAGTTCCAGTCCTTGAAGGATCATCATTTCAATGGCTCGTTATATTTAAAAGCCCTAAAACAAGTATATTACAGGTAGTTATGTCAGTCGTGATATTTCTACCGCTGTTCTTGACAAAAGTTGGTAACAGTAACTTCTGGGCTACAATGAAACAAAACAAAACAAAAATAACAAAAAAGGGAAAAAAAAAAAATCACAACCCAAAAAAGAAACCCAAACTTCTAGTGCATTTGGTAAACAAGGAAGAGTTATGGGCTTTCAACAAATCAGTAATACAGAAATAAAATAATTTGGGAAGAACTGTATAGTGTTAAAGAGTTTATATTACAGATCTGCATCTCTGTACATTTTCACAGAAGGATGATTACCAATGTCTCAGACAGCCTGAGTGTGCAAAAATCTTAGAATATCAGACATAGTTGCTAAATATTTTTTTCCATGAACAATAATCTCCATTTTCTTTTCACTATAAACATTTTATCCTTCAAAATACAGCTCTCCTGAGTTGTACTTCTCGCAGAAGCTCAAACCTTTACATACATATGTTTCTTTGGGTACATTTTACTTTCACACCCGCCACAAACATCTGTTGCTATACTGCTGTCTAGGACAGTGAAGGACACTGCAGCCCGTGCTGACAAGGGGACTGTGCTATAAACTGGCTCTGTGCTCAGCAGGAGCCAGGCAAGAGAAACCGATGAGAGAGAATCTGCCGGGAAAGAGAGGGACTGGAGTGTTGCAAGCCTTAATTACAGTTGTAAGCGTCTGTACCGTTAACCCTTGGATACACGTTGCCAGAGAAAGAAACCATTTATATGGAGATCCAGACAGAATGGCCCAGCTACCTGGTCCTTTTATTGAGCTGAGGAATATAAACTTTGAAACAGAGTGTCACTATCTGCTAATGCTTGCTTATTCCAGACTCTTGTTCTGGTGGTTGGGATATTTGGAAAACCACACCAATCCGCAGGAAAAACCTTCGCAAAACAGCTCGAAGCTCAGGAATAAGGTCAAACTGCATGATCTCACACAACAAAGGATAGTAGAATGAGGCATGGGCCTTGAACTGAGGAGAAAACAAACAAGAAGTGACTCTATTATACATCAGTACACCTCAGAAAACACACTGAAAAAAAAAGAATTTTAAACACTCTCCCAAATGAGGGTGAGAAACCCATAAAGTGACAAGCAGAAACACCTTTAAAACTGAAATTAGCGATGCTAGAATAAGGCTAAGACAGCTGTGATATACTCTGACAGATGCTCACTAGCTACACACAGCTCCTTACTAATGCTTATTCTCCAAGAGGAAATATTTTTCTATGAAGAGTTTTTTCTTGCAGTTGGCCTTTTTCACTTAATTCTTTCAGCCAAGTGTTCTTAGATACAGAGGGAGATCAAACAGGGATTTATTTACTGCAGAATTGCTTTGGAGAAGGTCAAGGTGTACATGTATCTGCAGCACTGGCAGCAGAAACAAGAGTTAATTATTTGAATAAAATATCATCACTAATTGTCTTCCTCAGCAGGAGAGGGGTAAGAACAATTTAACACACACTTCTAAAGGATTCCAGCATCTTTAAACTTCTCTGACACGTTTTATTTTATCGCTCACTGCACCTTCACACTGAATTATTAGTGTCAGTATCTGTCAAGTAGAGTTTGAATGTATATTCCCTCAACACAAGACTGTCTACAGAGCAGCAGGAGCTTTTAAAGTCAAGTCTGTAACTGTGTGTGATGAACCAGTCTGGAACTACTTCTTACCTGGACTTGTCATCTGAAACATCATTCCAAACAGTTACTTACCCTTTCATCACTTATCTTCAGGACTTTAGTCAAAAATAAGAGTAAAAGGTTAGTCCAGGCTTCCCGATGACTTTCTGATGTAAGAGTGAGGAAATAGCTCAGAGCCTCGCTGCAGACACTGGAGACAAAAGACACAAAAAATAACAACTCACATTTCCTTCTGAGCTCTACTGCAGAAAGAGAGCTTTGGCTTTGCAAGTTCTGGCAGTGTAGAGCCCTGGCGTAGAACAGCATTGTTTTAGGAAAGCTCCCCTAAGCCTGGTTAATGACAGAAAGCAGTGACTTTGTTTAACTCAAACCCAAAGTCCTAGTAATAAATAAGCTGATAAAACGTGATTATACTGTTTGTGAATGCATTTGAAACATATCAAGTGCTCTTTGAGAGGTATGACAAAATACTATGTGGACTTTAGGAATATCTCATGTTGATGTAACCAGGCAGTTTTCAGGTCTGCTTCCTAGTCTGTGAACCTTGAAGTCTTAGCCTTAAGTGTTGCCGTTGAGGTTTAAAGCCCTTTCTTATTCCAACAGTTGCTTGAAAACTTTATAAACAAAAAATATTCAGATCAATAACCAAAGAGCCAAAGGCCTCTGTATGCCCACAAGGCTGCTTAAGCCCAGTGTCCATTTCTGAAAATGAGAACAAACAGTGCCAGTTCCCTAAAATACCTGAGGTTAGTGAAAGAAAAAACAGGGTTTAGGCGATAGCTGCTTTCCTTTTTAAAGAGAAGCCCCCACCTACATGAGACAAAGAAAAAAAGGTGAAAAAATCTTTGTTCTCCCTGCAAAACATGTAATGAGAACAAAAACGAGAGGCAGCATCAGTAGCTGGAGGCACAGCACTCCCCACAGAACATAAAACTCTTAATAGTAGCTGTGACCACCACACACACGTGTTGGCTCTAGAAGTTCATGCAAACAGAGACGGTCTATCCTTTTAAATAACCCACCCCCTCTCTTTAGCATCAGAAACAACATGAACAGGTTCAGCTCCGTGGACCTTACTTCAGCAGTCTTTGCTGGACTTCCTCCCAGGCGCTGGTGCGGCTCTCGTCCATGTACATGCGGAACAGGATGCGCAGCCCACAGGCCAGGCTGCTCGTCTCCTGCTTCAGCAGGTTGGGCTTTGATTTGCCTTTGAAACCTACAGGAATTCCAAGCAGCCATTTAGGTTTTTGGTTCAGCTGGCATTCTTTCTTACAGTCCCCCACGTCTCTTTCTAAGCATCTTCTGCACACAGACAAAGGAACCACCTCAGGTAATTAATTTCTCATAATATTTAGTACAATGGAGCATTGCTAAAATTTAACCTATTTATAATGTGCCATAATTGTTTTTGGCACCCATTTTTAGTGTAGGCTTACAAGTGGCTGTGAAACCTGTGTTTGTGCCTGCAGTTTTCAAGCATGGGACTCACACCTACAGCCAAGAATCAGCTTGGCAGCTGTACCTCAGTGAAACCCTAAATTTTAGGAAACCAGAGATATTTGCACCTCCACAGATTAGGTCTCCTCCCTTTAGGAATCCTACAGTTATAGAGCTAAAGCTTCAACTTTTACATTTGGCATTGAAGTACTTCAGACCTATTTTTGGGTCAATTCACACTGTCACCAAGTATTTCTTCAAGGGGACTGACTCACCTGCTTTCCAGAGAGCAGTTCTCTGTTCATTGTTTGAATTAAATGCTTTAGCAAATCTGTGAGATTCCAGCAGACAATCGAGAAGTTTGAAAAGCTGCTGTGATGTTAGGAAACGATACATCCCTTGATCCTGTGTATCCACATGGACATCAAAGTCTACTGCATCTCTCTATTGAAAAAAGAAGAAAAGGAAGAAAAAGATTTGAAGTACAAATTCACAGCTGTCTTCAGCAAGCTCCTGTGATAACTCAATCCTACCCTGTTTACACTTGTACTTGTACTTAAACTTAACACTGTATTAAAGGTTGTATCCACATTCCAGTTACATAAATCCCTTTGAGCAATCCACGTTTTAATCTCCACAGTGCTGCCCTGGCACAGCAAATGCAATTGAACGGAAGTTGTAAAAGATCTCAACAGTCCAATGGAAATTCTCAAACACGTGCACATACTATAAATTGGCAGATGCTACAGCAGTTCAAGAAACTTTATCTTAAAACCTTTGGAGGAAAAGGTGTTAAAAAGAGAGGTACCTATCAGTTCCACTTACTTGTGCCGCTGCTAGATTCTCTGCATCCTCTTTTTTGCTAGTTGCTGGGAAGAACACAATGTTGTCGATAGTCTGAATGAGTTCCAGCTGTACAACACACTTGATCAGAAGAGCAGCAAATAACTTCTGTTCTGGAAATTCTTTAAGGGAAAGAAAATTACTTGTTAACTAAAGAACTTTTCTGAGCTGTTCTGAGGGCAAGTTGAAGAACAGTTTAACTTCAAGCACATGTGTAAACCAAACCTGGAATCTACCTGTTGGAATTACTAACACCAGGACAGATCACCATGTTACCAACTGGAACTTGTTTCCTGAAGTTGTCTGGGATATATTGGATCAACCTGGTTCAATGTTACCTAAAAATCACCAAAATGAGTGACTTGGACCTTCAGTGGAATAGCAAGGGCCAGAGGCTGCTCCCAGGCAGGAGGCTTAGCACAGCATTGGCATCATGCTTGTTTGCAGCTGTGGCAAGTATTAATGTACCACATGACCATTTTAAGCAACAAAACATAACTGCACAAGGATCTTAAATAAGGGCTTGATACACTCTCTTCAAATCATAGACAGAATTCTTTTTCAGCTACTGCTTCTGTTGCATTTTGCACTGAAGAATCTCTACTCCTAAGAAAAGAAATCTCACATAGCACTGTAAGCAGACTACTATTTTTAATATTTTGCTTTGGATGAAAAGCCTAGAAGCTTGCAGTTGAACTCTTTAACATTTTTAAAACACAGGCAAAAAATGTGGACCCACAGGAGTCCAAGAGAATTCTGTCATACTACATGAAGACAAAAATTTAAACAATGTGATTTCTTCACATCATGTTTCTGAAGTCACAGCTGGGGCTGTAACTAATATATCAAAAATCCACTATCTACTACTCTAAACAGATATCAAATGCCAAAGCACTGCAGAGCACGCACTTGCTGCTGGCCTGGCTTTACTCGTTTCTTCAGCTACTGTGGCCCCTGTGCTGGGTTGATATGGGCGTCCATCTGAAGATCGAGGCTGGATGGAATCATGGATATCTACTGACTTCTGGGAGATTGTATCCTGAAAAGAAAGGAAAAAAAAAAGTAATTAACTTACAGAAAACTTCTGGTAATTGGTAATAGTGCTGTGCTCTTCAGAGCTCAAGATATTTGCTGTTTCAACATTGCACTTTCATTCACTGTAGTTATATTTGCTATGAGCATTCATGAAAGATGTACCAGAAAGATGAAGCTACTAAGAAACAACTGAAAAATTAACAAGTAACAAATACTTAAGTACACAGAAAATGCAATGAACAGTATTTTTCAGACAGGCTTTTGTATTCCCTCCAAGTATTTCTTCTGTCCCCCAAGAGTTACGACAGCTTTTACCAGATCAAGAGTAGGAGGTTTGCTGCCAGGTTCCTGTAAAGAATACCTCAGCCTCTCCTACCAGTAGATAACCAAGGTTCAGCTTTGTATTACTTCTCTAAATTCTTTTTATGTTAAACTACAACACAAGGTTTTCATCTCTATTAAGTAAAAATATATATTTTAATAGGTATCATGTCTACCGATAGCAAAACACTCCCTCATATTTGAGCAACCTAAAGAAAAATGAGATGAAAATATCCAAAGCCTGTGAAGAGTCAATCCTACTAAATGAGACAGCCAAAATATATTTCCCTTAGTACCATTTATTATACAAGTTCTGTAAATTCTGAAATTGCAAAATATCTTTTTGCACTGAGCACAAAAATAATTTTTAAAAACATTCATGTTAAACTATTTCAAAGGGAAAAGATCTTCCAATTTACTCTAGACTAGGACATTTATTTGCCATTTATGCATGCTATTATAATTGACATAAATGAATCAAAAATATAGCCAATATATTTAAATCAAACCACTATAAATGAGTCATGGTACAGCACGAAGGTACAATACCCATATAATGAGAACTGGCCTTCACAAACATTTATTCTGTTTAGGCTGAATTATGTTAACACTTCATAAAAATGAATGGAGGGAGTCAGTCTCTCTTAGTAAAGCTCATTTGGGACCATTATCCTTGAGCAACTTGTATCAAGTGCTTCATTAATCTATAAAGAACTTTATGCAGCAATCTTGTGAGAATGTCCAAAAGCTCAACTAGTTCTCATCAGTAGCAAAGCAGCTACGGGGCTGCCACTTGCAGGCAAATCCAGACTTCACATCAGTTCATTCAATCAACGCTATGAAATCTGATGGTTATAAAAATTTTCTACTTTAAATAGATATTTTAGGTCTTATTACAAGAGAAAATTGGGAGGCAAATGAAGTCAATCTAACTGTCAATCTATCCCTCTTCAGCAGTTTCTCTTCTTTTCAGCACATCAAAATGAAAGAAAACCATGACCCGAACCACAAAACAACTCGAAGCCCAAATACAGTATGAGAGAAACCTCCCAGACATAGGACATTACCTAAAAAAACACAGGTAACTACCTACAGCCTATTTCTGGAAGTCAACTTTGCTGCAAACAAACACATACTTCTTTATCAATTAATTCCTTGCCATTTTTAAACATTAAAGAGCACTTGAGCTGGAAAAAAAAATCAAGTAAATCAAAACTGAGAAATGTATTTAAATCAAGTATATTTTTCACCTATTCTACATCACAACACATTTGTATTGAGATCTTGCAATCTTAAATTATTGTTTTATTTCAGCAGCTCACCAGTTTTTCTTTTGCATCAGAGGGAGAGCCAGAGCAGAACTCCCCACCGACCGGTCGCCAAGTCAGCAGCCTTGAAAACACAAAACCAATCCCAGATTTACTAAGTTTCAAATATAAATCAGAACCAACACTCTAAAAAAATCCCCTTCAACGTAGTGTGGTTTTTTTTTTGCATAATTTCTGCTCAGCACTGTGGCCTGTCCTGGGCTCCCCAGTTT
Organism: Chloropsis cyanopogon; assembly: GCA_013400585.1. NCBI lineage: Eukaryota > Metazoa > Chordata > Aves > Passeriformes > Irenidae > Chloropsis > Chloropsis cyanopogon. Next base: position 28,680 of record WEZZ01005501.1, read on the forward strand.
GAGAGACAGGGACCTACTGGAGAAAGTTCAGCAAAAAGCCACAAATGTGAAGAGGGAACTAGGGCATCTCTCCTACGAGGAGAGTCTGAGATAACAGGGACTGTCCAGCCTGGAGAAGAAAAGGCTGAGGACATCTCATCAACATACTATAAATATCTGAAATGTGGGGTTTTTTTCCAGTGATTCACAATGCCAGGACCAGAGGCAATGGCACAAACACAGGAGGTTCACTATGAG
>WEZZ01005502.1:0-19617 GCA_013400585.1 Chloropsis cyanopogon
TTGTAATCTGAATTTCTACTCTATTTCAGCTGCGATGATTAGAAAAATATTCTCCTTCCTTCTGAGTCCTTCTACATAATGGAAATGCACCCCCAAAATGTAGGTTGGTAGGAGGTAAAGAAACAATTTCAAGTTTATTCAGATTTCATAATGCAATGTATAACTTATAAACAAAAATTATATACTTTGATATCTTTACATATGACCATGAACTTTCCACAATAAATTTATACTTCTGAATGACAATCTGCTTAGAAATGGCACATGTTAAAACATGAAAAATTATCATTCAGCAGAGCTGACATATTAAGATAATACTCTTATTTCCAAACAATAATTTTAGGCAGAATACCAACTCATTAATATTTTTCCCTTCACTTGCTTCCAGTGTCTGAAAAAAACTTTTTAATGATGTTGGTGCTTGAACAGGATTGGACAGGCCAGCTCAAAATCCTGCCTATCTGAAGGACCACAATTATCACTGTTTGGATTTTCTTACCCAGTTGATCATGAGGAGTGCCTTTAAATATAATTCTGTAAGTGGTAAGGAACAAAGCTCCTTCAGCAGGGAGGATATGAGGACCTCCAAGCAGCCCTCCTGTGGCTTCCTCTCTGCCATCAGGATCCAGCAGCACACGGAGACCTTCACAAACAAATTCTTCTCCTGGCAGCAAAGTTGGCCGTAGAATTTTGGGCTGATACAAATAAATGGAAGAGTAAGTGTAAATCAGTGTTATACCTCAGGCTAGTAATAATATTTGGTTTTAAAAGCTTAAAACCAAAATTGTTATGACACTGAGCCCAAAGAAGGGAGATGGAGTTTGGACTCAAAGAAGAGAAATGGGCCACAAAAAGCAGTGGGCATGCAACAGCTTGTTTATGATGAGAAGTCTGGCTCTACTGGTTTCATATTTCATGAGACCAAAGCCAAGCACTTTATTTATCACTGGTGGAAATTTTCTTTTAATGTTTTGATATTTCCTCATAACATTATGAGAGGAAAAAAAAAGATTACTAGATTTCATGATTCCAATACTTGTAAAGAATATAAATATGTTTCATAACACTTGCCTTCTGTATTGGTGGAAGCCTCCTACTCTCACGATGGACAGCCTCCAGAGTCTCTATGTGCATTGCTACAATGCCTGGAAAGCAGGAACACCATAAATGAAGTCTCACACAAGGTGAAAGAGAAAGCTGCCCTGTAATTAAAACTCTGATAATTCTGAAATTCTCAAATTTTGACATCAAGGAAGTAATTATCTGACATTCAACAGCAATTACAGTCTGGAAAGGAAATCTAGCACTCTAACTTACCTGAAGGCAGCTCAAATTAGAAAGGGCTTTTGTTTTATTAGGAAAAGAAAAAAGAAAGACTATAAAGCACCTTTTTGTGATAATTCCTACCTGGTATCATGCAGTGCAGACCCTTGATGTGATCCTGTGTGACCCCACTTTCTGTGCAAACCTTGTCAATAAATCGGGTGATGAAGCGCACGACTGCATTTGCGACATCATTGTTCTCTGAGTCCTCAAAACCACTCTCAGTGTCATAACTCTCTGCAACACTGCCTGCAATGCTAAAGGCAGAAATAAAAGCAGTAACAAGTGTGAACAATTCAGCTGGTGATGCACATGTGACACTTGGATAGACACTGACAGGCTGTGGGGGTTTTACCTTGTTAGTTACAATTCACAAACCTTGCTGGAAGCATATGGTGGTACCACAATTACATTGTATTTCATTGCCAAAACTTCGTGAATGACAACACAGAACAATTTTTTCTCCATGAGTCCAGCACAGATAGCCCCAGAAGAGAAAAAACAGCTTTTTGGAAGTGGTCTCTATGTCTTCTCTTCATAAAGTCAAGTAAAGTATTTGCAAGCGGTGGTAACCAAATATTCAGTTATATAGAGAAAATCATTAAATGTATATTTAGGTTGCAGAGCAAAGCAATCAAAAGCTAAAAAGATCATAAGAAAAAATTTTTGTGCATTAGATAAGCAAGCAAGTCAGTGGGAGATGTACTTTGAATGTCTAAAAATGCCTCCCATAATAATATTAGGGGCCAAATTCATAGATTGCAACATACACCACAAGCAGTGTACTGAGCACATCCCAATGTCTGAGATTAGAGGTGTGTAGTCAGCTGAAATTGGTAACTCCATGGGGAGTTTCATCCTGATAGTATTTTACTTAATGCCAATGCTCTCACATAGTGTTCTATAATTTTATCAAGTGAGAATTTGCACAGGGAGGTGATAATGAAGCCAATAAACAAAGAGGGAGGAAGGCTTGTTATGAAATGTCCTGGATTTGCATCCTAGGGAATGAATGGAACTGGTGTTATACTCCTACTGCTTCCTTAGTAATTTAACCTTTGCCATTGTGGTTTAGCCCTCTTGCTTTTTGTGACCTCAGTGCCTTTCCTCCTTTGCAGCTGTTGCACAGAAATGATGACTTTATAGATGCCATACAAATACTTTCTCAATTTTAGGTTCATACAGTGGTTTTTTTCAAGTAATATAAAAACTAACAGAGTGAGTTTGGGGCTGCTGTTTTCTTTCTCACCAAACCCCATGTTTGTCCTCAACATCTGCATTACTAGATTAAAAATTCTTACTGGACAATACAATGTTCCTTTAAATGGAAGTAAATCACTCCAGATGAAGTTCTGTTATTTGAGAGGAATCACATTAGACTTCTATTGTCCTTAACTACTGAACTTGAAAGGAAGTGAAGATGCTGAAACAATCTGGTATTTAGAGTACAGCCACTCTGCAAGCTGTGGCCCATCCTGCCTGATGAGCACTGGCCTTGGACACCCACCTGTTTGTGACAATGCTGTTGCTGCCACTCTCCCAGTCCCCAGTAGCTGATGTTCTCAGCAGCTTGTTCTTACTTGTATCCAGTGGTACCAGCAGGTAGACCATGAGGTTGGCAAAATGAATGGCCTGGCTGAAAACTGTGCTTTCCTCATTCTGGACTAGCTCCTGCTGGGTCTGTTTATTAAGGGTTGGCCACAACCTCAGCTGTTCAGCAGCCAGGTCCATTGCTGTCTTATCCTGGTCTGCAGGAGTTTTCTCCTAGAAGACAAAGAGAAAGAAATAAAGACACAGAAGAAAAGATAAAGCTACAACTTAAAAAACAATGCTTAGCCAAAGCTTTATTTATTAAATTTCAAATTATACTTCTTCAGTTATTTAAATTATATATTCATTTAAAAAGAAAGAGCAAATAAGTACCCTCAGTAGGGTTTAAGGAGAGTTATGATCATGGGAACTGAGCTTTGAAAGAAGTTTACTGAAATGCACCAGTAGCACAACGTGGGCAGATCTAAATAACATCATTGCTTTAAAGGTCCTTTTTATGCCATCCAATCTTCCATGTTCCTTTAGAGAGGTGATTTCAACTGATTTGAACATAGCTGCTCTCCTCAGCTTATCCACTTAGCTCAAATAAGAACAAGCATAAATCAGATTGAGAAATAACATGCAGCTCATGGCTCGATGCTGGCAATATTCTCCAAATTCCTAGGATGTTCAGGTGAGGGAAGCTTTTATATAAATAGTTTCCAGACCAGCTGAAACATTCATGATTTTACATATTGGAGTCCAATTCCAGTATTTGCTTAAAGCAAACTAGGTAGATGGCACACAGTCAAAGTAGAATAAAGGAATCTGGCAGCTGATCTTAGTGACCTAAAGCCTGATGTTAAATTAATGAATGACTAGGTATCTTGCTAATGCTTTTTCCACACTAAGTTGAGCTAACATTAAATTATAATGTTTTGCAGATAAATGTAAATTTCTATTACTTCTCATGTTATTGTATACTGTGTAATACAGGAGAAAATGAAAGGAAAACACATAAAATTGGAAAAACTGTAACTTAACTCTCTGTAACCTAGGAGACAATTAATATGTGAATAAAAATATTACTTTAATACTTTAATGTATTTTCCTACCTTTTGTTTCAACTGCGCTGCATGGTTGTCATCTTTGGCTGTAAGGTAGAGGGAGCGAACTTGATTTTGCACGTTGCTATAGAAGGTTGTTTCCCAAAACTGTTGGTTAGTCCAGATAGGATGATCTTGAACACAGGTGTAAGCAAACTGACTAACCCCAGGTGCTAATTTCTGAAAGCAAAAAATGTGCAAAGTTGACAAATGAGTCCTATTATTCAATTTTTTTAAAAGCTATGACTTCAGAACTCACCCATACGTGTATATATAGTAGTATGGACTGAAATATGAAATATATCAACTTTTGTACTGCAATATGGGCTAGAGAAATTATCTCCAGTTTCGTGTCATTCAAGAAATTAACACACAGGGAGGTTGTATACAAGTCTAATGCCAGTGCATGGCATGGTTTTCTTGATTCAGAGTACAGAAGACATTTGTAATATAACAGATCTCCCTTGCCAACAAACCCCACTATTTTTAATAACCTGATTGTGCAACATAGAAATCAGTATTCAAACAGATGAAAATTATTTATCATTTTATTTAGAACTGTAGTAATGATATTTAAAGTAATAGTAAGTGTCAGCTGAGTCCTTCTGATAAAGTGCATTTGTTGCAACAGCAGAAGATTAGATAAATCATTATCTTCAGTGTTATTTACTGAACTGTATGACCCAAATCCAGTTCCTGAAAGAGTGCTAATTTGGGTATGTTCTTTGAAGTCACAAGGGTCTGGATCACTGTAAAGTCTCAAACAAACCCAGAATTGTTACAGTATTAGTCATTATGAATGAACCATTTTTTTCAAGTACATCTATTTATTCAGGTTGCACTAGTCTCCCAGAGAGTTGTTTAATATTCTTGATAACCACATACAAAGAAAGGAAATTTATTTCAATGACCCAAATCATGAAGAATGAAATCCTTTATCATATGATCTTTTTGAAAAAACAAGGCCACAAAACAATATATACTGCATGTAGCAGAGAAGCAGGTCATCTAAATTTGTGCTTATGATTATTTCTTCAGCAGAACTGAAGAATAAAGTACATTACTGGGTGCTTCATTTAATGGCTATCACTCACAATACTACCCATACCTGAAACACACAATATCTAGAACTTAGATTTTACTGTAGTGATTATGTTCTGAACCACTTTCCTGGAGAGCATGAATACTACTCCATTTAATATTTGTAAATGTAGAATTGTACAGAACAGCCAGTACTTATAAAATGTCCCTAGCTGGCACTTGGGCATTCAAGTGGAAGGGCAGGAAATTACAACCAAAAATTTTGCAGTCTGGTTTACAGATTTCCGGTTTTGCAATTCTTCAAACTGTGTTTTCCTCACTAGGCTCTTCCAAGTACAGCATGAACTGAAAGTCCTGATGATGTGCCATGTACTTATTCCCTATCAAAGGTTCTTGAAAATTCTGTATCTGAGGAAAGGCTATGTGACATGATTATAAAATTTACCCAACTGAAGTGCCTTCTTGTGCTTAGCCACCTAAGAGTGAGCAGTATAATCTTGATTTGATCATGCAGAATTTCATCAAAATTTCTTGGTAACCTGTTAAGAAATCTACATCTATTCAAATAATGTTCAATGAGACTTTGTTTATTCAATGCAGACTGAGAGAGCAGATAGCTGGTTTGTTCAACAGATGCCCAAGTTTCAGCTGTGGTGCAGCTTATGGCAGACCACAGGAAATGATAACTGATCCAGCTGTTAAATCACAGAACAGGTCAGCACAAACAGTGAACGACTGATCTTTGTAGGGACTGCTGGACATTCCCTTGAAAAAACCTAATCATAAAAAAGGCACAGCACAGGGCCCACAAATTGGTCTGGCCCAATCCTTGACCCACCTCAAAATCCAGATGCACAAAACCTGTGTTACAGAGGAATAGGGATGAGGGGTAAATTATGGAATAAAAATATGGACAACATAGCTTGAAAGCAAAGGTTAGTGCTAAAGCCATATCATTACTTTTACTTTGATTTATTGTTTGTTTTTTCACTGGGACTGAATTCCCAGTCACAACAGATCTGTGAAAAGGAAGTATGAATGTCAAGAAGAGGGGAAAGGAAAAAGGGGGAAGGAAAGAAAAAGGGGAAGAAAAAACAAAAGGAGAAAGGAAAAAAACAAACCTCTGTTCAAGTCCAGCTAGTTGGTATGGTTAACTCACCTCAATTTGTGCAATAAATGCACAAAAAGGAGTGAATTGACCATCAACCTCTTCAGTTGTTTTTGATGCCTCAACCCAAATCAGGCAATTGTGTAAACTGGGTAGAAAAGGGGAGATCTTTGACACAAACTCAAAAGGAAATTTAAGCTCCTAACCGTGGGTCTAAAGAAATAAAAATGAGATAAATTATTTTCACATGGGGACAAACATGACAGGAAAGCTGAGGGACTTTTAGATGCTCTTCCTGTGCTCATAATTTAAAACCATGAACAGCCATATACAAAACACAATTTTTAAACAATGGAGATTTATGTTCGAATATAACGATTTATAAATCAACATAAATCAACACTGATAATAACTCCTAGACCAAATAAAAAAAGTTTGTTTACAAAAGCATGAAAGAAAACACATCAAAAAAGCTCAGTGTTCATAAATATTATCCTTCTCATCACCTGCATGTGTTGAAACAAATGGCAAAACCTGATAGTGGCCAGAGCACAGAATCAAAATCAGGACTTGCAGTTCCTGGCTCTGCCAGTTATTTTGGGCAAAATCACTTTGGAGTCTCTGCTTGTTTGGGTTCGTTTGTTTGCAAAAAAACCAATAACATTACCAACTTCAAGAAGCACACTGTTGTTCCTATGCAGCCTAAATCCATGAACTAAAAATACCCTTGGTACAAACATAAGCATTCCATGCAGTTTGCAGTGTCTATATTCTCTATGCTGAGAGTGCTTAGTCAGCCCATTTCCCTAGAATGGAAACTCACCTAACTCATCAAAAGGGCCCCAATGTTTACTGCTGCATTCAAAAGAATTTGCTCAGAATTTCTCCAGTTTAAGTAGGACAGTAGTTTGGTATTTTCCATCAAGAAATACATATATAAAACATATCTTCACCTAGCTCTCCACAGGGCAGCTAAACTACACTGATGTTTGTGCTCTTTCTCTGTGTCTCAGTAACTCACTCCTGCCAGACAGAACAAACGCAGGAGGCAGCAAAAGAATTTCCTATTTATAAGGGAGGATTTAGGGACTGACAGCTTAAAAGAGACACTAGAAGAAAATAATAAAAATAGTTCTGAACTGATGAAGTCCTTATTCTAAAGCTGTCAGTATGTCAGAAAGAGGATTGAGGTGTAAATTGTAACAACCAAGAGAAAATCAGTTAACTTCTGCAAAGGACACTGAGTCCTTTAAACAGATTAATGAGACTTAAAACCCTCCAAACACTCCCTTCCCCAATTCTGTATGAAACAGACCTTACCCCTATCAAAATAATTAATTACATACTACAATTTGTGAGAACACAAGGTAGGTTTGGGACTTGCTATGTAAGACTATACAGGCAATTTCCTGAATTCAGGAATTCTCTTTCCATTATTTCCACCTTACTGAGAGGTACTGGATAACACCTGCCTAGAATTTTTTCCCTGTTTCCCAACACTGGATACTTCTAATTGTGAAAATGGTATTTGCAGCTCAGTAAGAAATATGCACCAGTTCCAAGACTCCCAAACTTGCTGTGGGGTCCAGGACCTCAAAGAACGTCTCTGTAACATTACCTAGATTGGTTGTTTCTGATAAAGAAAAGCATGTGTTGTACTGGTCACTCAGCAGTTACTACCCTTTACACCACAAAAGCTTAAAGAAGGAAGTTTATTATAGCAAAGCAGAGATGCAGCTATTGATTGTCAAGTTGAAAAATGAAATTCAAACCAAAAAAGAATAAAAACCCACACAGATCCTGCTAAACCCAAAAAGAGTTCAAAATTGTCCCCCAGGATCAGCCCTCACTGACTGACCAGCAGGACTGAGCCTCAGCTACATCCCAGTTGCAGAAAACACTGCAGCACAGGGTGGTCTGGCTTGGGAGGCACCTTGAGGATCACCCAGCTCCAACACCCCTGCCAAGGACAGGGACACCTCCACCATCCCAGATTGTTCAGAGCCCCATCCAACCTGGCCTTGAACACTTCCAGGGATGGGGCATCCACAGCTTCTCTGGGCAACCTTCCCTCACGTCTCCTCACCCTTGCAATAAACAATTTATGATTATTATCTATTCTAAATCTATCCTCTTTCACTTTAAAGCCATTACACACACATACTCCAGCAAGTATAATTGTATATTAATATGTATTCAAGTCTGACTGTGTGCTGCATGGATAACATCAGTCAAAAAATTCAATTCAATGGATGGCTTTCCTATTTGGTCTAAAGTATAAAATTACACCCACACATATCGTGCACACAAATGTGGGGAGATGTCATCAAAGCATAAAGGAAGAACTGCAAACCTTCTGCTAATTTCTATTTTACTGCTTTAGAAAAAAGAAAAGGTGAAATATTAAATTGAGCTTCTTCTCCAACCTGAAAATCTCGGCAACAAAAAAAGAAAACAATTTGCCTCCTCTTCTTCCACCAAACCAGAGTCAAGGTTGATTTCTATTTTAAAATAAAATGAGTAGTAAAGTGGTCCATTACACAGTTTATCTACTATTATTTCACCATGAAAAATAAAAGGAAGGTCAATTCATAATTCAGCGCTACCAAATCACAGCCAGGTACACTAAACCAGCAGAGGGCAATAGAATTCTAGAATTTTGCAAAAATGGGATGTAATTCTGGATGGAGCTTTATTTACTGTATACATTTTCTGGCAAAAGTCACTTAAACATCTAATTACTCATGATCTCTAATCCTAGATTCCTGAAGGTCGTGTAATTTACTAGACATTACTTAAAGCCATGCAGAATGCCTCAGATTTCTACATAGATTTATCAAGATGGATATATGCTAATACAAAGTTCCCTGTAACATTAAATAATACACATAATAACACACTTCCTTCTCCAAAGAGATATAAAAGAGATTTAAATAGTTCTGTTACACAAAGAAAGAAAGAAAATTAAAATTGTCTAGAACGACGTATGTTTGGATCCCACAAAAAAGAGAAAAGACATTTCCATACAAGAACTTCACAGTTCTAAATAAGATTAAACTCCATGAAGTGGATGAGAAATAGTTTGATTTTTCTACCTCTATACAGCACAATAAAGTTTGGTGGGTTAAATCCATTAGTTAAGATACAGATTTCACAAATTCTCAGTTGAAGTGTTGAATCCATCTGAAGAGTTTTTCAAGCTTTGACACAGTTTTTTTGAAAATCTCCTAAAAAGTCACTGAATCCCTTTGGATCAGGTGGTTCAGCAGTGAGTCTGCACCCGTGAGTGCATTGGAATGGTGGCATTGGCTCTACCCACAAAAATAACCCACAGCAACGAAGTTGTTATCCAGGTCTGTGCCCAGAAATAAATAAACACTGTAAATCTCACAAGTTTATGGCTTTTATCTATATTCAAAGAACGGTTCTTAGAATTATTGATGACCTGATACGTAACTTAAAGCTCAGCTAAATAGAGCATCTAAGTAATCCCCCAAGGGGCTATTAAAGAACTACTTTAAGTTCTTCTGTCACTTCATTGTAGTAGTTCTTTAATTACTATTTTCCTTCTTCTACGGGTTCTTTCTCTGTCTTCACTGGTCAAATTATTTCTGAATTTCTCTCAATATGCAGCATTTCCTTATCTGAAGAAACTGTTAAAACAATAGTCCCCAAGTAGCCCTCAAGAATAAGATGAGCAAATTTGAAAGATGTAAGGGTACAATACAGAATATAAACTGCAAATTCATAAAATTTTAACAGTAGTAGACCTCATCTTGGCAATACAAATTATATATATACTACATGGTTCAGGTGAAAGAAGGAGGATGGGCAAAATCAGGAACCGCAATATTATGAAGAATTCTGAAAGTAAGGACAAGAAAACTGAACTGGCACTCTGAGCTAAGCCATTTGAGAGATCAAACAAAATCCAGTTTGACCAATAGACAAAGAAAATGATTGTGGAGGTGCTGAATGGAAGTGTCTTACAGAGCAGGATATTGTCAGGAATAGTTCTGCCAAATGGTGAGGTGCAGTTTTAGCATGTGCAGTGGATGAGGAAGAGGAGAGCCACACACCTGCCCTGTGAATTCTCACTGGCACAGTGTTATGACACTGATGACAATGAGCTGATGTGGTATGCACAAATTCAGAGAGCTGTGGTTAATCAGAGGAAGACAAGAAGAGCATCCTACCAAGAATTCCAATTGTAGGTACTGTCATGAAGGGTACAGAAGCAGCAAATGGAAAAAAATGCAGGGATATGGATGAAAACAAGAGTAGGAGATACAAACTCCAATTATAGGCTTAAATCACTTGGACATGGAAGGAAGAAAAGCATTTGTGACACCTCAATTCTTTGGTCACACTCAGTTTAAATTGCTGATGAGCTATCTAGGATAGCAACTAAGACATTCACAGAGAAGTAAGCAATACACAGAAATATATCAGCAATTTCTTTCCCTTACCATCTGTAAGCATTTGCTCTCTCATGGAAACATAAAATAATGCTGCTCAAGTCATGACAGATAATAATGCTACCATGAAATGGAACTCAGTGAAGGAAATTGAGTTTTCATGCAGAAAGTTCCATTCTACTGGGATAAGGACGTAGCAATGAGGAGGCAAAGTCGAACTTACACATATGGAAAACGCATGGGGGACTCTGTTACTTCATTTACATTCCTTCGCATTAAGCTCAGAAGCTTTACTAGATTTTAATTAAGCCACCAGAAATTCTTTCATGGTGAAAATTCTAAGTGAATCAGAATTTCTGTAACACTGTAATCCCCCCTAGAAGTACCAACACAAAGAGATGGGCTACAACTAAATTAAATTTCTTAAACCAGAGTTATATATCATGTCTAGAAAACAAGCTCAAGTGAAATCAGCTACAAATGACATGATCCAATACAGAGGAAATGCAACAGAAAGCTTTCTCCTTATTCTAGGTAACAGTGGGTCAGTTACTCAGCAACAGAAATTTACTACAAAATTTATCATTACATCTCATTTTAATTGGGGGAAATTTCCTTTTTTTTCTTCCTGACCAAGCACTTCTTCCCACAAACCACTAAGGAAAGGAACTACAGATTGCCAAATTATATTTTCCATTATGTTATCATTCTGGGAAAGCCAGCTTCTTCAACAGAGCAAAGGTACCACAGTAATTGACTTCCTAAATTCCTTGTAAAGACACATGTTAAAAACATTCTCTAGTTAGTCTCTCCTATTAGTATGCAAACCTGTTGTATTATACTTTCCTGTTTAATTTCTTTTTCCCCCACCTAAAAATAGTTCTGGAACTGAGATATTCTCTACTGCAAAGACATAAAATGTATTCTACTGGCATGTATTATGTATCCATTCAGAAGCAGAGTGCAAAAGTTAAAATCTTAAGGATCAGAGGTGACATTTGGGCGCCTGTGTTTGCAAGGGATACTGCAAAACCACTCGATCATAACTAACAAGAATCCTCAAATTCCTGTTTTAACTTCATAAGTATGTTTGCTTTTACAAAAATAATTTACTGAACTTTAATATTTGTATGAAAAGAACTTTTAATGGATGTAATAAAAACTTTTGACTGGAGGAGTGTTTGGAAATATTGACAGAACTTTGACCATTGCCTTAAAAATGCTCTTCCATGACCCCATTCATATTCATAAGCACCTGCCAAGTAACCACATTATCCTCTCTCAAAAGTCAATAAACCCCTGCTTTTAGGTCATGTCTATTAAAACTTCAGCCCTAATTCACCTACTGGTGCACAGAATCATCCACAGCAATGATGACAGCTATGAATAATGATGACTGTCATGAATCATGAGCAATAATGATGACTCCACAGCTTCCTTCCAATGTCTCAAACTGCCTGGCTTCAAGTATTATTACTTATTTCAGATACATGTTGTGAGCTCTTGAGGGTAAGTATCTTCATTTTTCTGTTCTTTTTGTACAAAAGCAACACCAGCAGTTCTGGTCCACAATTAAGGCTCCTGGATTTTCCAGGAATGCAAATAATGCTCATATACATACTTGATAATGTTATAAATATTGTTTTGTGGTTCAGCTTCTTCCCTATTATCCATTACATGATAGAGCCATGTTCTTTTTAAGCAGTCTTAAATGTATTTCTATATTAAAGGGATTAGCATTCTGAGAATGGATAAATAAAATAATTTTAGTACTAAAAATAATGTTACTTAATACTATTTCAGTCACAAAAACATTTCCATAGACTAAGATAGTATCAGAACTGGCAGGATAGAGATACAAAAAGAAAATTAATGGAAGCAGACAAAACTCCTTGCCAAGACAATAAAGGAAGTCTTTCACGATGGGAGTTTCCTAAATTAAAGCCAGCAATTCAAGAGTGAAGAATTTTAAAGTAGAAGTGATTTTAATCCTAGCACAACAGATTAGGACAGAAAGTTTTAGAAGGAAGTATAATAACTAGGTGCAAGAATGAAAATATTTCAGTGCACATTACAGAATGTCTCCCTAGCTTTCCAGGAGGCTAAAAGCATGCTGATGATTACGAGGATTACTTGCGACAATCACAGCTTTGCAGAGATAAAATGATAAAAATAAAAATTCATGTTAAATGTTAAAAACCCCACTAATTTTGCTTTTCTAAATTAAGTGCATCATCCAATAGCTTTATGCAATTCCCCAGTATTTACACAAATTCTAAAATAAACACTAATGTAATATTGTCATTAAGTAACAGAGATAATGTTGGTACCAAATTATTCCACTGTTTTCCACAGTAAGTGGAGCAATATTCCACTGATTCCAGATGACACTAACTGTAAAATTTGCCTGAAAAAGACATAAAAGTGCAATCAACTCTTCACCCATCATCACAGAGTTTCCACATCAGCCTTTCATGGGCTATCTTCCCTTCGTAGCTGCTGCCACACAACAAAGAGCACATTTCAAATTATGAAGTTTCTGTTACATAATTAACCTTGAATTGGGTCTCTCTTGGAAGGGGGGTGGTTCATGATAATGATTAATATATTATAAACTATTCTGAATTTCACTAGTACTGCCTCCAATCTTCAGAGAAAGCCTTTATCCATGAACTGGGAATCCCTCCTACACCCATCAGGTTCTGGAGTTGAGCTGTCATTTATTTATTCAGGCATTTCAAGGGGTAAAGACTTCCTTCCATTGAATGTCTGCCATAACTGTTACTGAAACTTGGTAATCATTTCAGCTAGGAAAGTACACACTCCAATTACTTTCATGTTATTATTGTGCTCTGCAAAACACCACATATATTTCACTATGGAAAACATTCAAATTATTTCTACTGGTGCATTAACATGAAATACTCCCAGTTTCACTTTTTTATTAATCCAACTTCTCCCTTAACTCACAATTTTGCATTCACCTTGAAGATTATAAAAAAAGCCCCTGGACTAAAATCCTTTTCCTCACAAAAATGCTGCCAGGATAATTCTTAAGATGACCTGAATAAATGTTCTGTACTATACTCAAAGATTTTAAGTTAAATGATTTGCACCAAATTTTGCTCTTTCAAAAACTCTGAAAATAGTCTCCTATTTTATGTAATTCTATTTAATTCTCAAGAAAAGTACAGGAACATGGAGTACAAATGAAAAATGGGCAGCCATGCAGATGAACAGCCCAATGATGCCATATCCTAAGGATTTCAGCCAGCCCCAGTCTGCAAAGTCGCAGACTCATTTCTCTCATTCCATTTCAAGCTCTACAAAAAAATTCACATCAGTATCCAAATGAAATTTTATTTGAAATTTTGTGGCTCAGAAGCATTAAAAAAAAATAATAATAAAAAAAATCAGTTTTTCCCTCTCTCCCTCCCAAGAATTACATAATTTAGTCACATAAAAATTCTAAAGCAGTCTCCAGTGCATCTTGCTAAAAGACAAATGTCAATTTGAATGTAATACATCCTAACTGTGAGACATTTGTTGCATTTAGGTTATTTTTGCCTAAACTAGATTAGCACTCTCCAAGTATACATCAAGCCATTAAAAACACGTGACACAGAAATTTAAATTAATTTCTAATTTTCTAATTAACCGGTGATTCTGTAAAATAATACTGCTCTGAATACTGCAGTTCAAAGAAATTCTTGTCTATAAATGTGGAAGCCCATTCAGAATATCTTCACAGAGAAAACTTTACTCTTAGAATAGCATATTTTTATTATGCCACCTCCTTTATTCAAACACTTCTGAATGCCAAACAACAAAAAATTTGCAAGTGTGTTACTGTGGGCTATGCAATGTGGTCGAATATACAGAAAGGTATGGGAACACAGATGATCATAGACAGTTTAACCATAACATTTTAGTAATGAAATTTTGGAAGAGATCCCTGAGGGGTAGAAAATTTTCCTATAATCTGCACAATCAGGTTGAGAGTGGAACACAACTGTGTCTAACTCTCAATAGCTGAGGGATGCAAGGAAGACTGATCAGGGTGCCAAACATCAGCTGAGCTGCTCAGGGAGGGCAGATGAGAGCTGGGGGCAGCAGTGGGGACCAGCTTTGCTTTGCTGCTGTGCTGCTGTCCAGGGCAGGCTGGAACTGGTGCCTGCCACTGATCCTGCCTGGCTGCACTCGGAGCCAGAGTGGGGCTCACCACATCCTGCCACCCTGGCAGGGACCCAGAACGGAGCAGGGAATCCAAACCCCGCGGATCCGACAGCGCCGGTTGCGCAACCGCCCAAGTGTCTTCCTCCATGAGTTAATTAAAGGAAAACATGATTAAAACAGGTCCCTTTCCTCTCATCCTTTCTTCCCACACGTAGAAATAGACCTAGCAGCACCAAGTAATATTAATATTTCTACTTTATCCACACAAGTGACCACATACCAAATAAGCATGGGTCACTCGTACCATGAAAACATGGAAAAATTCTTTTATCTTCACGCATAAATACATTTTATTTATATTGTTTCAATTTTAAACAAAATTCCAACAGTATTACTAATGGTAAGCTAAAACCTTTTTCTTACCCAGAAGCAAAAATTTGTTTGTTTTTGTGACATTAACAGTACACACCAACGTCCACTGTCACTGATGAGTCACATTTTGCTAACAGCTTGTGTCCAATATTTAAGAATTTTAAAAAGCATTGGGACTATTTTTTTCAAGAAAAATTCAATTATTACTCCAGGCCACAAATATGCAACCAGCGCTGACTTCCTGTCTATGACTTTAATCCCATCAGCTCTGACTTAGAGTGTGATCAAATCCTGCCTGATCAAGTTTCACAATAGATCACTCACCAGACTTCAGGGAGAATTCTGAAATTTCACCAGACATCCCAAGAGCTCCTAGCACGCTGTACACAGTGTGATGTTTCTTGTAATTTTAATTGGATCTGTGTAGAAATACCCTAGACTAGGTTTTTAAATAAGCAAAGGCATTAAGACAAGTCGGGTTACATCATGTCAGCTTGCTCCCTTCTTTAAATTTTCTGCTGTTTTACCAAAAATATTTTAAAATCCCTCAAGGCTAATGCATGACACAACCATTCCAGAATCTTACCAACATCACCTCCAAGTTTTAAGTTGTGTTACTGCTCAGTTTCTTGGCTTATCTGCTGAACTCAAACAAAACCATGTCCTTCTCATCATTTATACACCTCCGACACTTGGTGACTGCACCATCAGTAAAACACAGTAAAGCTATTTAGGAAGAACAGGTAATTGCTTCCTTTGTGCTCTGCTTTGTCTTAGATAAATAAAATGAAACCTAACATTTCATGAACACAACAGTCCTTCCACAAAGGAACTGTGATGTTGTGTAACTTCTTTTGACTACTTCATTGGAAGAAACAGTTATTACACCAACAATGAAATGTTCCAACATGAAATCCCATCATGATTTGCCATCAAAATACTACAGCAAACATAGATGGTAAAATATCAGACTGGACTGAACTCTTAGATACTCTTAGAACTCTACTACACTTTTAGATTTATTACAGGTTTTGTCACTGATATCTTGATTTGGAGCACTGCCTGTGCAATTGCTCCCATGTACACACAAATGGAACCCTGTGCCACTGTCAGATGCACAGTTCCTGTCTATTCCTGGCTACTAAGAGCATTATCCAGTCTCAGAAGGGGTGGGTGAAATGGGATTTTAACAGGCTGCTGGCATTAAACATGGTATTCTGAGAACAGAAACACCAATAAAACAAGTGCACTCTGCATCAACACAATCACATGGCAGAGGTAAGATAATTCTTCATGTTGAAGCACAGGCTTGTGCCAGGTACAACATATTCACTCTAGTCTGTGAAACAATTTTGAAAACCTCTAGAGAAGCTGAAAGATCCTCCAAAAAGTACAATTTTTTTACTCAAAAATAATCAGTTTACTCAAAAGTATAAGTTTTAGTCAAACTGAACCTTAAACTGTTAATCTGAATTTTAACTAATCACTGCAAAGTTAGTCTAATGATCTTATGTTCCGAACAGCATGTCAGTTTGTGTTTAGTATGAATAGTTTATGCCAAAATAAGTACTTTTGCCAAAGAATTCTATCTAATGGGACATACCAAAGGGGACCATCACTGAACCTGAGGATTAGATCTGGGAAAAACAAAATTCTTTTTCTATTATGCATTAACAGCTGGCTTTTGCAAGTTAATAGTCAGGTTATTTTAATTTTTAATTCAGGTCAAGCACATTAAAAAACTCATCATGCTTCTTCCGTCAAGGGACTCACAGTTTCCTGAGTGTATTTTTAGAGTTAAACAGTCTAGGCTATTAAAAAAAGATTTCAGAGAACTTTCTGTGAGAGGAATGGTGTGAGATCTTGGTACCTCTACCAAAAAATACAAGTACGTAGATGAAATGACTTAAATATATTTTATATTCAATCTAGATTTTTGCTCTGCTTGATGGTGAAATCAAAACTTGTTTAAGCTTATTTCAAAACTCTTGATATTACATTAAAAAGCCTCTTTCCATTCTCTTTTTTTTTTTTGCCTACTTGATCAACCTTTACTGAGGTAGGAATCTAACCAAACTGCTACAACACCCCAAAATGCTCCCTGTACCTCTCAAGGTAAAGAGCTATGTGGACTCTCTTGGCTATTCTTACAAGCAAAACTAAAAACCAGAAAATAAAAGAAAGCATAAGCTTCTTGAAAATGTAGAATTTATGCAATAGTAAGAGTAAAATAGGGAAAAAGGAGATTTCTATAGCTCATTAGCTCTTCCCTTAAATTAAGTATTTGTGGCAGTAGCAAATGTGAAACAACAATTTTGCTACTGAAGGACTCAAAACAGAGGGAGCAGAGAAAGATAAACTTGGATCTAAAGATGAGATAAAGTCTATTTGCTGGGATTGAAAAATTTAACATCTCACCATGATACTTTACATAAGAGAATGAGAATACTCTGTACACTCTTCCACAAAAGCAGTTGTGGGGTATTATGTACAGCTATAAACTATAACACATTTAAATAAAACTTTTTTACAGTTCAAAGAATTAGAAGAGGAAAAAACCCTGCCACTTCATGCTCTACACACGTTGTTAAGTACTAGTTTAAATAAGAAATGTCAGAAAATCTTCTACACATTTAAGTTTGTCAAAATTGCTCTTGCCTTCAACAGATGATTCCAATTTCTATGACTGGTAAAGTTCAACAATTTTTATTCTAAAAACAACGTGACAGAATCTTTTTCTAACTTAAAAAAACCCCAAGAAATTGATAAGAATATATAATTTAAACCAAAAATGACTGACTGATCTCTCAGCTTTTTGTTGCAGAAACCTTGGTTTCCATTCAGCTAAAATAGGGAACTTTGTACATTTTACTTCTGGCTACTCATAAATGCCTCATGGCCAACTGAAAGGTGGAAGGTTGCATTTTTCAATTGCTATATTATTAATGTGTAGATAAGCTGTCAAAGCAACTACTGTTTTGCAATATCACAGTGAACCAATTACCAATGACCAAGCACTTATCTCCCAAACTGGGTTGTATAACAATTTTTACATTAAACAAAGTTTATTTAATACTGCAAGCAAGTCCACATTCTGAACTTATCTCCTCAGGTATGTGCATCCAAAAAAGCAGGACTGGAGCTACCCAGAACTGGTGAAAATGCTACTGTATTGGGACATTGAACTAAATGTAGTCATACCACAAGAGTACTGCTTCTGAAATAATTACTTACAAATTTTGCATTGTTTACATGTTTGAATTTACTATCACATTGTATTTTGCCACTATCAAACATTATGTACTTTCCTCCCCCAAAAAAAACCAAAACAAGAAATTGAAAACAAATATACAGTTAAAACAACCCATTCATAATATCCTCCAAAATTATCAACTACACCGACTGAAGACATAACTTCTACTTTTGGCCAAGTACTTTATTGGCCAATGACTACTGTCTCCATTGTATTATACTGGCCAGTACATGTTTAACATGCCAAATTAAACACAGCAGTACTGCAATAAATGATTTTTACATAGTAACATCAGAAATTATTCTTTTCTGTTATTTTAGTGACTGAATATAATTCAATGATAATTCTCTAATCCATCATATAGCCTGCATTTAGTTCTGGGTGTATGTCTCATAATCATATGACCCAACATCAATAAATGTCCTTCTGGACTAATGTCCATACCAGTCTACTTGATGATTTCCATTGACATAAATAAATTTTAGAATAAATCTTCCTACCCGTCATGTATTTCCAGTCATCCCTTTCTCCATTTTAACAATGTATATGATGTAAAAAATACAAAATAGCAGAGGTTTCCAATGGAACCTTACCCTATAGAAGGCAGTTGTCAGGGGTAGCAATGCTGCAGCAATGCTGTATTCTTCTGAAGATGAACAATCCTGCAAGAAAAGACAAAGAAGAAAATAAGCAAAACCATTTAATGCACTGTAATTTCATTTCTGCCTTATGGAGTCCCTCTGGCAACCTTGTGACAATGTGATCTTTAATCATTTAATCTTTACACAATGTAATCTTTACACAATGTAATCTTTAATAATTTGATATCGTGTAAAAATAACACATATTTATGTATATATATACATANGGTACAAGGTTAACTTTAAAAGAAGATGAAAACCCATTCTCTTCAAGTCTCTGTATGCCTCATTCAACAGTCAAGTGTGTCACTCATGTCTCTCTAGGCAGAGAAGGGTATGCCAAAGTAAATCAACTAGTAATTGAGCTGATGAAAGGCGTGATTTTATTACGGAAGTCTTTTAAAAGAAAGCAGAATTGGAACGTAACCTGATATTTAAAAAACTAACTACTTGAATTTTTATGACCATTAAAAAAAAAAAGAAACACCAAAAAATACCCAACAAGAGTTAAAAACGATATTTTTTTAAAAAGTGATCAGGTGTTTTTTCAGCAGCTCTTTTTGCCACCACTAAAGAACACAATAATGCACATAGTTGTACTAGACAAATGTATCACCATTGTGCCCCTGGATGATCAATGGACAACCAA